>JAQQPU010021209.1:2569-14880 GCA_029168905.1 Artemia sp. Kazakhstan ARC1039 | reverse complement strand
ATTTGCCAATGCTCTGACTGAGAGTATCACGCTAATATCACTGAGTCAATTTGAAACCTATTGGGAAACCACACCCGACGGCAGTGTTCTACTAGACCTTGCACCATGAACACAAATCAAATAATCAATGTATTTAGTATGGATCCATACATGTCCCAGTACAAGTCCTATTGCATACCCTCGGACTTCATTGAAAAAATTCCAAGTGTTAACAATACCCTAATCATTGTTAATAGCAGTCCATCGACTTTGAAGACCGGTCATTGGCTATGCATCTTTCAAACAGCGAAGAACATTGAATTTTTTGATCCTCTTGGCCTATCGTATAAATTCTACGCTCCATACATCAGCAACTTTATTGAAAGCAGTGGGAAAACCATTATTCAAAATCAGCGAAGAGTACAGGATTTAACGACTAAGACATGTGGCTTTCATGCGCTACTCTTTTTCATGTTCAGATGTCGTGGCTACACCTACAAGCAGTTTCTCAACATCTACGTTGACTTACCTCAATTGAACGACTTTCTAGTGGAGAATATACTTACAAGTGTATTTAATATTGATTTTAGTGCCCTAAGAATAAAATGTTCTAAAGATGTATGTGAAATTGTTTATTAATAAAAAAATTATATACATGATAAAACGACTTTTCTACTCTTTAGATTTCATCCACTACTACTAGGTATTTGTCGACAACAACTAGTGCAGGTAGATTATCTGAATTCACAGTGTACTGATCCTGATGTAGTGCAATGTCAGGGTCACATTTTCTACAGTAGAGTGTGACTTCACTCTTGTCATATCTCTTTGTATAGTCAATGATACTATTATCATTCATTCTATAGAATTCACATGTTTCAATTTGCCTATTTGAAGCAATTTCACAAACAGTGTCCTCAAGTGTCGAATCACATTCCGTCACAGCCAAATAAAAATCAGTGGGCTTATAATCATAACACCCAGTGTCTTCACAACGAGACGTAGAAACCATATTCTTTTGTTGTTCCAACAGTTGAATCGTTGACCCGGTTCCTCCTCCCAGAACAATCTAAAACCACGACGATACCAATCTCGTACCAGTAAACTAAAATCACGGTTAGGATTCTTTCCAATCATACCGGGATATGTACTCTCCCACTGATTACATTTATCATAATGACAATTGGAGCATAGGTGACCTCTAGGATGAGAGTCACACACCTCTTCAAGACAGGAATTACAACCTTTAATTTGCACAGCATATCCTCTATGCAATTTACACGGGTTGCATAATCTACACTTTTCATCATACTCCGCAATCATTGTGCAATTCTCACATGATGACCAGCTGCCCAGTGAGTACATACATAACGGACATGTATGGAACATTTTTGTCATGTGTTGACACTCTCACTACCACAATGAAACTGAGCTAGCAACATCAAAAAATTGTCTGAGATAGAGAGAGAGAGAGAGGAGTAAATCATCCTTGAGCACCATCTTTCTTATGAAAAAAAGTCCTAAATTTCTAAAAACTAATGTTTAAAAGCATATCCACAATATCATTTTGTCGTGTCGTGATCAATATATCAATAAATTGTGTAAATGCATTTGGACCACGATGTAGAAGCTTCATACAATAGTCTAATGATGGAGAATCAGTTTTCATTATATCGACAAGCATTCCTCGAGAAAATATCTACGTTTGAATAGACAACTCTAGAAAATCATCGTCTAGAATTAAACATTTTTCCATAAGAACTAGATTCCTCATGATTCGATCTTTCTCGAATCTATCCATTTTTTTTTTTTTTTTTTTTTTTTTTTTTTTTTTTTTTTTTTTTTTTTAGTCCTAACTCTCTCACGATCAACTTCAGACTAAACAGAATTTCTTTTTTCTACTCTAGAAAATATACGCTTGTCTACTATAGAAAAAGAAAAAAAATACCATTGATTTAGAAACAGTTTTATTGATCATGATTACAATAATAATATTCACTGATGCATTTTGTTCTCATCAATATATTTCGATAGGACATCTAATGCTGACCGAAGTTTATTTATATGGAGAATATTTACTTTTCCAGCAAAACACAGCTGCTCCTCCTGCTTAAATTTGCTTAATGATATCACGTATCTAGCATACATTGTGTCCCATTCAAGACATAGTCTACAGCCAGCAGTTATTTCCACAGCTACATTAGGTACTCGTATATCGTTGCTGCTGCTGCTGTCGGTTCCATCATTAATCTCCAATAATGTAAATGCACCACTCATTTTTTTTTTCTCCACTAATATCCTCTCAAATAAACTATTCTCTTTGAATTCAATTCTCTTACTAATATGAATTGTAAAGAAAACTATTCCTTTTATTCAAATCCTAATCACCAATCAAGTTATACTCATTCCTCTTGGCAAAGGTGTAATGACCTGTAGAAATGTTTACCTACCAGAAAAAACCTGTTTGGTACAGGGGCGTACGCAAATTCCATATGATATTTCAAATTGCTATAGCTTCTATAGAAGTGTTAGGCCATGTGAGAGGATACTCACTCTCTTTGAAAAGGTGTAGAGCTTCTATAGAATAACGTTGAAATTCGTATAGCTTCTATAGAAGTATAAGGTAACATACTACTTTTGGTACCATAAAGGTACTATTTAGTACTTTAAATGTACTATAAACGTACTTAATAGTACTATATAAAGGTAACTTTTAGTCTTATAAAGGTGAAAATGTACTAAAAACTCATCTGTTTCTGTTGATGCTGGAGTTATGCAGGTTTATCTTAGTTTTGACAAGATTTTGGAAAAAAAAATAAATTTCTGCCGGGGGGGGGGGGGCAAACTGGTTCTGAGAGTGCAAACCAAAGTCTGGGAGGGGCAGTTGCACCACTGCCCCATAGCAAATTACGCGCCTGCAAAGGGATGACTAGATTTTGATTAACAGTGTAAATATAAAAGCAAATCGAAATAATATATTGTATCTTGCAAAATAGTATTCCATGTGATTGAAATATAAGTAAACTATAAACAAATAATACGATAAAGAATAGTAACAAAAAAGATCATATACTATATATCTGGCTTATGAGAAGATACAATAGTCTAAATTGATTTTTAGCACTCTCAATGACCAGTAATACTCAAAATAAATGAAAAATTAGGAAAATTTTCTTAAATGTGTGAAGTTTTTTTAGAAATCGGAAGCCAAAATATGGGCTTACCTAAAAGTAATCGGCTACTCTGAAATACGGCAGGATACGGGCACCGGGAAGTAAAAAGAAGACACATACGTAAAATACAAAATTCAAAAAATGTGAGACTATAAAGTTAAAATATTGTTTTATTTGCCTGAAAGCACACAGAACCTTTTTCCAAATCTTTCCTTGTTCAATCAAAGGTTTTCTAAATTCAAATTTTCTAATGTTTCTCTAAGCTCATCAAAGGTTCTAAATTCAAAAGAGTGATCTAATATCAAATATCCTTGAGTAGATATTTCTAATGCGTTTTACCCGGTTAAATATACGTTATTGCTGCAACTAGGTGATTTTGAAGTCGATTTCGCAGCTGATTTAAGTAAAGAAAGCCTACTAATGACGAAAAATAGTTGAGTTAAATATTATAACCTTAAAACGGTACAACTGTTACTGCTACCACTAATAAGTGAATAAAACTGAACATGCTCATCCTTCATACCAGTCTGTTTAAGGCTTCACTTTTTACCCTTTCCCCATCCTAGTAAAGTTACAATTGCCCTTCAGTACCGTCTTATTACCTCTTTTCACCCTATTTGAGGATATCCTTCCCGTTTATCGACAGATAGACTTGGGTCCTGATTCCATAGCAAGTGAACTATTTATATCATTTCCTAACGTAACTTAAACAGTATTATTCTCGTTTATGGTGCCAGTCACTTAAATGGACTTGTCTCGAACTATGCGGGCATCAGAGCTTCATTAAATTTCATGTTTTTTTTTTGTTATGAGATAGATGAAATACCTGTTCATAATCTATCAAAAGAAAGACTAAGATAAATCACTTCTAAATCATTAACCTAAGCGTGAAAAACTGGTCAACAATCAACACATCCTATACTCTTTCCAAGACCACTTTGTTTTTCTCCTAATACTTAAGCTACAACATCTCTTGGTCTTATACATTATGCTGACTAATTTGTTTCTTATAAAAATAAAGCTAATGGCCAACTGTTACTATACTTACTTACTATGCTATCCTTACTTTTAAAAATAAAGGTACTTTAACTTCTCTTAAAATCACTAGATACTTCCACTTTATAAAAAATCATATTCACGATTTTCAGCATCTTAGCTCTAACTTCGTAACCACTATTTTTCCAAACTTCCTTGCCATATGATCAAAAAGTGAAGCCTAACCAATTTCAAATCCCTTTATTACCATCTTAAACTACTCCTTACTAAATAAATCTCCCTTCCCAGCCAAACTATCGAAATTTCCTTAGTTATATTTCATATTATTGATTAACACTTCGTCACTATTTAACATGTTCAAAAAACATTTTCTGAGGTAAGGAGCGACTCGGCTCAGTAGTAATCAACTTCGTCACTATTTAACATGTTCAAAAAACTATCCTGTTCAGAAAACATGTTCAAAAAACATTTCCTGAGGTAAGGAGCGACTCGACTCAATAGTAACGAAAACTATAAAAAACGGAATTTTAATATCAATAAATACATCAAAACAATCAGCTTAGTTCGCTGATCCCAGATATATCAGATTCATCAAGTTTAGTGTTACTCATCGAAAGTTACCCGAGAATATTTGACTGATTTTGAAAAGGGAGGAAAAAAACCCTAAAAATCTATAAATTTTAATGAAAATTACACCATCAGATTCACCGTATCGGAGAATTCTAATACGAAAGTTTCAAGCTCCTATTTACAAAAATGTGGAATTTTGCATTTTTTGCCAGAAGAAAGATCACAGGTGCGTGCTTATTCGTTTTTTATTTATTTTTTCTTTGTTTGGTTTTTTTTTCAGGGGTGATCGTACCGAAATAATAGTCCTAGAAGATCGGAAGAGGGTATATTCTAATAGAAATTAAAAGTCCTAGCGCCATTTTTAAGTTACCAAAGAGATTGGAGGCCAACTAGCCCCCCTCCCACGCCCCTTTTCCCCCAAGTTATCCGATCAAAATTTTGAGATGGTTATTTTGTTCATCAAAATTTAAAGATCTAATAACTATTTCTTTAGGGGTCTCCTAAAGGAGACCCCTTTGGAGTCATGACCCTCCAATGTCCGTGGGGAGAGGCAAGTAAGTTATGAAATTTGCCCATTGTTTACATATAGAATTTGTTATTGGAAAGTACACAGACATTTTTCAGAGGGGGGATTTGGTGCTTCTTTCCATTCGGAGAATTTTTCTTGGGAAGGGAAATTTCAGGGGAGGGGTGGGTAAGCTCTCTAGGGGAAATTTTGTACAGGAGAAATGCGGGGATTTTCGAAGTGATCGAAAAAGCAATAAGAAATTAAAGTCTTTTTCAAATGAAAGTATACTAAGGAGAATTTCTTAGGCTAAATCGTCCGCAAGAAAATTTACAGGTGGGGGGGGGATTTTCAGCGAGGATGAAACTGTTCAGCGAAAATTATACAGAGGGGGGCTTTTTTACGTGGGAAGACTCTTCCACGGAGGAGTGTACCGTGAGGGGGGGATTTTCATGGAGGGTGAGCCAGATCTACCGGCATTATTTGAAAAACGGTCAATAATTAAATAAAACAAAAAAAAGTTTTTTAACTGAAAGTAAGGAGCAATATTAAAACTCAGAACAACTAAAAAATATTCCGTATATGAAGGGTTTGCCTTTTTCTCAACATCTTGCTCTTTACGCTAAAGTTTGACAGTTTGTCCCATTTTTTTTAAGAACCGCTGCAGAAACACAAGGGCTGTTTAACTAGAATATGAAGCTTTTTGAAAAATGCTAAAAACTGCAGGGCGAAGAGCAATATATTGAAAAGGGGGCAACCCCTTCGTATACGGAATAATTTTTGAGTTTTAATATTGCTCCTTACTTTCAGTTAATAAAACTTATTTTTGTTATTACTTGATTAAACCAAAAGACGAGTAGATATAAAGTCAAATAATAATTGTAATGGTAGTAGTAGTAGTAAAAGTAATAGTAGTAGTAGTAGTAGTACTTTTGTTAGTAGTAGTAGTAGTTTTTGTAGTAGTAGTAGTAGTAGTAGTAGTAGTAGTAGTAGCAGTAGTAGTATTAGCTAGTAGTAGTAGTAGTAGTAGAAGCAGTAGTCGTGTTAAGAGTAGTAGTGGCAGTAGCAGCAGTAGTAGTAGTGGTAGCAGTAGTAGTAGCAGTCACAAGTGGTAGTAGTAGCACTTGTAAGTAAAAGTAATAATCGCAAGAAATAGTAGCATTCGTAAGTAATAGCAGCAGTCACAAGTATTGGCTAAGTAATAGTATTCACAAGTATTAGCAGCGGTCACAAGTAATAGCAGCATTTGAAACAGAAGTAGTAGTTATAAATAGTAGTAGTAGTAGTCGCAAATACTAGTAATAATCGCAAGTAATAGTGGTCGCAAGTAGTGGTTTTACTAGTAGTAGTAGTAGTGATTGTACCACTTTGTTGCAGTACTATACAACTGCACATACTGTCTTCTGGTTAAATTGACATCCACCCCAACCTACCTGGAAAGTTTCAACTTAATACCTACAGCTATTCCTGCTTCCGAGGTATTGCTTATAGACCCTTGTGACAACCAGCAAGCACATAGTATGTTTCGATCTAATCAGCATTTCTCTCAGCTTGAAAGTTTCACCTTAATAGTTTAGTTTTTTTGAAAGAACCCAGAATAGAACATGCCGAATTTCCCAATAGCGGAACCTGTTCTAAGGCAGCAATTGTTGACCTCTACGTCGCTTGATCCTGGGCTAGCGACCAGTGCTCCTCCATTGACATACTTGACTGTGTAACTTCTTTTTCCAGTGACCGACCAAGGGTTATACGCTGCCTACCGCTTCTGCGCAGATCAGGCGGTTTCCATTACCACGCATCACATGGTAATTTTCCCTCTTTCATTCTTGTCATATGTCTCAAGTAATTTCTCTCGTGAGTTCCATTAGTGATCAGAGGCTGCTTGGTCTGGGCTCTAAACTTGCACATTCAGCATCATTTCAGTTCAGTATGCATCTGAATATTCGCTATATTTCAGCAAGTATGTTTCTAAGCCAATCCTTGTCAAAATCTAAGCAGTCTTTTTGGACATGATTCACATCTATATAGCACTGATAAGACATTGCTATTCAACGATCGTAGTTTGAGCTTTTGGGAGTGCTTGGCTCGTAAATATCTGATTATATCAGACCTCCAATAAGTTTTATAACATGGCTTCCTCCCCTTAAATTACTTATAAAAACGAATTATTTGTTGCTTCTCAGTTGACCTTCCTTTCTTTTCAGCTTGTACTCCTCTTAAAACGGTTAAAAGATACTCAACGGACGTACTATCAGTACGGCATAAACAAACGGAATCAAAGAAAAATGTATCGTTGCCAAACCTACACTTAGCAGAAACCAAGAAGTGCAACGTAACCACAAAGCTATAGGACCAGATAGAAATTATTAGTCGCATGATGCACGTAAAACCAAAAGCAAAAATCCCCTTTATATCGGATGAGAGCTGAAAATTAAGTGAGAATATGAGTGAAAGAACAAAAAATCAGTAGGTAACGTAAACAATCTAAATGAAATCAAACGTTTTCATAAGTTTAAACTTCAGAAGGATCCGGTCAATTGAAGTCACTTTATGATCAGTTTGTACGTGAATTCTGACGATAAACAAATTTCACGTAAAATCTGGTGCTATTCGGGTTGATACTATTCAGGATCTAAAACCGGAGTAGCAGTTTACTAAATTCAGGATCGATAGGCACGTAAAGCCAGGACGGTAGCTTTTTAATTTAGGCCCCCTAAGATCATTCAGGAATTAGAACAGTGGGTGGGACAGTAATTCTACCAAATAAATAATTTTTCATCTCTAACATGATTTTTAATTTTGTTGCAAAGGGCGTGGCCAGTGAAAAATTTCGTTCTGGCTTTTACTTAGTTATAGTAACCGTGGATGCTTTACAGAAAGGGTATTTTTATTAGTTTTTGTGACTTTAAATGTTAGGCTCATGGAGAGAAAGGAGTAGATATAGTATATCAGTGAAGATTTGTTTGTGAATTTCTCCCATCTATATTATTGACTTATATGTTTTCTTAGCATGTCAATTTTAGCAGGTAAAGATCCCACCTGTATCATTTGCATATGGATGTACCGTCCTGCTATATAATCCACTTTCCTGGTTTTTCTGTGCATTGAAATTGGTAATCGGCGTTCCCAGACTTGACCACTTTTAAATTCCATGGGCCAAAACTAGAAGCTTTTGCCCTGTTTTTATATCAAAAGGGACCCAACCCAAGTACGAAAAACCCCACTTTTTTTTAATGAGAGGTAAATAAAATAACATTCAGTTGATTTAAACTTCTCACTATCGCCAAGCATCAGCGCACAAGTTAACGTCAGCAGAATAGAAAGCAATAGAAGTGATAGACACAACTTAGTAAAGAGCAAACCACGGCCCACAGTAGCCTAAAGTTTAAAAATATATTTTAAAAATTATCTAATGAGAAACAATTGCCATTTATAGCTAATTCAGGAATAACAACTAATATTTCGATTAATCTTCATATTCAAATGCCATTTCTAAAATAAATTTACAGATATTTTGACAAAGAGCCTGAAATCATTGAAAATGGCCTAGGATTGAAATGAAAAGTACACAATTGATATTTTATTGCCGAAAACCCCCAAAAAGGCTATTTACAGCCCCCTACCTTGAACAATAAGGAAAATAACTTCTTTGCATGGGTAGTATAGATATATCCTCTTTTTTTCTTTTTTTTTTTCTGCGCCACTAGCGGGGCACTGGAACACAATAAAAAGCTATTCAAGGTGTCGCTTAAAAATTAATCTTTATATCTAATTGCTTTTTACAAAGTCGACAAGATAACGCAATATTGCCACCGGGTTGTTTTTCCGTTTTTTGATGAAAAAACTGAAAAGGGGCCTTTCCCCATGGAAAAACTGAAAAAAAGGTCTTTTTCAAAATCTAGGCAGGGGAAAAAAACTACGAGGGCCACGGGCATCCCCGTCGATTGACCTCAATAGAAATAGCAAACAGGCAAAATCGCGGAGAAATCATAGATAAAGATGTTTAAAGGCCCAATTCAAAGTTATGCATCATTTCAGCGTGCTTTTTGTAGATTTATAGTTGAAAAGAGCTTTAAAAAGCCGTATCAAGCAACGATAAAACTTTTAGGTCTAGGTTACCTTATTGTCTTAAATTCCAAGCATGCAAGACGCACATGATTTTAAACAGCAAATAGTACAGGGGAGATCCTTTAGACAAGACGCTTTACTTTAGTCTAAAGATAACAGCTATGCCTGGTGGCCGTGATAACGTGAGTTTCAATCTTGGATAGAAAATTGTTTATTGAAATTCACATTCTCTTTCAAGCACTGATTCATTTCTAAGGATTAGTTCTTCAAAATTGTTAAAGTCAAAGAAAAAAAAAAAGAAAAAGAAAACCAAAATTTTCGTAAAGTACCATACGCAGCGCAATGCTGCGTAAATAAACAGCGAAGTGGGCACAATGTGCTATCTATTTTTTTTTCTTTTCTTTTCACCAAGACACTTTGTATCTGAGGTAAAAATCAGAAGGGGCTCAATTGATCGGAAATTAAAGTTCTAGTGACCTTTTCAAGAGTCAAAAGTGATTGGAGGGTATCCAGCTCCCTTCGGTGCCACCTTGGGGGGGCGCCGGGGGGGGTACGGGATGAAATTGTTAAGATAGCCATTTTGTTCAGCGTGGTTGAAAGGCCGAAAAGCCTATGGTGAAGACACTCCCCCCCCCCGCAACCCTTAGGGCAAGGACAGTAAGCTATGCAATTAACCCATTGTTTACACATAGTATTTTTTATCAGGAAAGGGGGGTATGTATGACCTTTGGCGTCCAAAAAGACCAAGGTTATTCAGGTGAAGTTTTCCATGAATGCTGAGGGGAGTATTGAAACAAATCAAAACACACTATATGCATTCAAGCTGCTAAACGGGTCCCCAATTTCTCGGGAACACCTTTGAGCATTAAATTCAAACTTTCAGGATATATTCAGAAGGATGTTGAACTTAAGAAATGGCACCCTGTGTATACTGCTACTACTACTGCTACTATTACTGCTACTACTACTACTCTACTACCACCACTACTACTACTACTACTGATACTACTACTACTACTACTGTTACTACTACTACTAATACTACTACTACCACTGCTACTTGCACTACTATTCCTATTACTACTACTACCACTAATTCTTGCACCATTACTACTACCATTGCCACTACTACTATGACTGCTATTACTAAGGCTAACAGCATTAAACCTGCAGGGAATGTTTAGGGAGATGTTAAACTAAATAAAAAAGAATATACATCTGCAGGCTATCAATAGGGCGTATCAGCAATATCTCAGAAATGGCTTGAAGTGTTAAGTTGAAACTATTAGGGCACGAGGACAGGATAATGAACTAGACAAAAAGGTAAAATGTGAATACTATTACAGCTACTACTGCTAATTCCTATCACTATACTACTCCCAATGTTCCAACTATCACCTTTCCTACTGTGACTACTACCATTTTTAATGCTAAGGGTATTAATATAACTTATATGGAATGGTAAGGGTGGTGTTGAACTAAATCAAAACACTTTTATGCACATTTGGATTATCAAAGAGATTTGCAACGTTCTAGTAGCCCGCTAGGGTATTAAGCTAAAACTTCCAGGGCAACTAATATTACTACCACTTTTTCAACTAATTCTACAACTACTGCTACTACTACTACTACTACTACTACTAATGCTGCTTCTACTGAATCAAATCAATATAGTTTGAGTACATCCCGACTGTCAAAGCAGACCAGGCTATAAAGATATCCAGGCGAAATATCTGAGGACTGGAATTGGGTATAAAGTAGAAACTAGAGTAGAAACTTTCAGGGAAGGTTTATGTTGCTTTAGGACTAAATCAAAAGACAATATGCCTAATCCCTGTTTAACCTCTGATTCAATAGCTAATCCATTGCAAACTTTATTTTCTCCCTTTAACTTTATGTTCATGCTTATATGCTAAGTTCGTGCGTATGTATTATTAGTTCATGCTTATATATAATGTGCCTACAGTTGTCAAAAGGGTGAATCAGCAGTATATTAGGAATGGCTTAGAGTATGAATTTTTAACTTACAGGGCTTGTTGTGGGAGATGTTGAACTAACCAAAAAACAATGTTTGCGGGTTACTTCTACTACTACTGCTACTCTTACTACTGATACTAATATTACTACTGCTACTACTACTACTATTACTACTACTACTGAACCTAACTACTACAACTACTGCTAATAGTACTATTAAGATGAAAATTTCAGAAAATGTTGGGGCAGCCTCAACTTAATACCGTAAATCGCATCAGCAATGCCCAAGAAACTATTTACGGTATTAAGTTGAAACTTCCAGTGTATTTTGAGGGGTATATTGAAAAAACAAAAGGGTATATGTGCATACTACTACTATTGCTACTACTACTTCTATAACTATTGCTACTAATGAAGCTAAGGATAGGTCCCAATGCTGAAGCTTTGAGACTAAATAAAAAAACAGTTTGGGTATTCTCGTTGTCAATAAGACGTCTCATTAATATCTAAAAAACAACTGAGGGTCTTAATTGGAAATTTTCAGGGCTACCACAATTAATACTTCTGTTAACACTGTTAAAATAAATCTAAAACGTATAAGAGCATCCACGTTGTCAAAATAGCATAGATACAATTTCTTAGGAACAGAATAGGGTATCAAGTTTTTTTTCGGGGAAAGTTCAGGAGGTCTAAAACAAAACCAAAAGATGCTATGTATATTCAGATTTTTAAAACGGTGAATATTATTCAAAACCATCGAAAATTGTGTCCAATTTATAAATAGTAAGCCACAATCAAAATTCTTATGAAGAAAAAGCGAAGAGATTTAAAATTTTCTTTTTATAACCAATGAAAAAAAAAATCTGTCAATTAAAAAGAGACAGTAATTGATTTTAAAATTTTCTCCGGAAAAGAAGTTTTTCGAAGAAAAGTAAGGAGCTACATTAAACCAAAGATAGGCAGAAATGGAGCCAAATAATTTTTCAAGCTTAAAATTACTATAAATCATCATTAATTAGAAACAAGAGCGAGGGTAAAGGGTG
>JAQQPU010021207.1:0-14881 GCA_029168905.1 Artemia sp. Kazakhstan ARC1039 | reverse complement strand
GAAATAATTCCATAAGCTGTCTAAAACCGTTTCGCCCAAATAATCTCCTAAAAGTAATTTCTGTGTGTTCCTTTTGTTTTTTGGCATCTCTGTGCTTTCACATTTCAAATTTCTAGGAAACCCTTTCCTACGTTAATCTCTTCATCTCATAAATTTTCCTAGCTAAACTATTAAGGTTTCGTTAGAATATCAATTTATCTCTCCGACTTAAAGCTCAGTGAAGCCGTATTTAAAAATAGAATTTCTATCTCTTTAGACTCCCGCATAATTCCAAGATAACAAGTGATGTCATTTATAATTCCTGACACTAAAGATCAATGAAGCCCTATTTAAAAATAGAATATTAATTTTTCTCTCTGACCTAAAGAACGTTTATCTCTCAGACCTAAGATTAAAGAAGCCATAATGTTTCTTAATTTCCCCTTCGTGAATCAATACATTTCCCTGCCGATTATGTAAATCAAGTTCTCAGGTTAGGTTCGCCTAAAGATCAAAGAAACCATAATGTTTCTTAATTCCCCCTTCGTGAATCAATAATTTCCCCGCCGATTATGTAAATCAAGTTCTCAGGTTAGGTTAGCCAAACAATCTCATAACATTCGCGTCGAGCATGTCCATTCTCACTGACAACGAACAGACATAAATGTGAGAAAGTTCCTGTTTTTCAAATTCTCACTGACAACGAACCATAAAACATCCATAACCATCCATGAAAAACATCAAATAAATCGACCAACACACATAACCATCCATGAAAACAGACATAAATGTGAGAAAATTCCTGTTTTTCCAAGTGAGAAAATTCCTGTTTTTTCATTCTCACTGAGAAAACCATAAACCACATGGTTATCGTCGGAGTAGAACCCCCCTTTCTACTATTGGGTAAAGTTCATAGCTTTTAGCCCTCCTCCCGGGAACTTCGGGGATTAAGTCATCCTAAAAGACATACTTATAATATTTTCGAACATGCTGAATAAAATGGCTATCTCAAAATTTTGATCAGGTGACTTTGGGAAAACAATGAGCGTGGGAGGAGGCCTAGTTGCCCTCCATTAATTTTTGGTCACTTAAATGGGCACTAGAACTTTTAATTTCCATTCTAATGAGCCCTCCCACGATATTCTAGGACCACTGGGTCAATACGATCACCCCTGGGGAAAAAAAAAATAAACACGCACCCGTGATCTTTCGTCTGGCAAAAAATGCAAAATTCCACATTTTTATAGATAGGAGCTTGAAACCTCTACAGTAGGGTTCTCTGACACGCGAAATATGATGGTGTGATTTTCATTCAGGTTATATATTTTTTAGGGGGTCTTTCCCCCTTTTTTCGAAAATCAGCCAAATTTTCTCAGGCGCGTAACTTTTGATGGGTAAGATTAAACTTGATGAAACTTATATATTTGAAATCAGCACTAAAATCTGATTCTTTTGATGTATCTATTTGTATCAAAATACCGGCTTCTAGAGTTTCGGTTACCATTGAGCCGGGTCCCAATAACCAATACTATATTTCAACCTTTCAGCCCTCCTCCTGGGGGCTTCGAGGGATTAAGTCATCCTAAAAGACATAATTATAATATTTTCGACCATGATGAACAAAATGGCTATCTCAAAATTTTGATCAGATGACTTTGGGAAAAAAATGAGCGTGGGAGGGGGCCTAGTTGCCCTCCATTTTTTTGGTCACTTAAAAAGGGCACTAGAACTTTTAATTTCCGTTCCAATGAGCCCTCTCACGATATTCTAGGACCACTGGGTCGATACGATCACCCCTGGGAAAAAGAAAAAAAAAACAACAAATAAACACGCATCTGTGATCTTTCTTCTGACAAAAAATGGAAAATTCCACATTTTTGTAGATAGGAGCTTGAAACTTCTACAGTAGGGTTCTCTGATACGCTGAATATGATGGTGTGATTTTCATTAAGGTTCTATAACTTTTAGGGGGTCTTTCCCCCTTTTTTCGAAAATCAGCCAAATTTTCTCAGGCGCGTAAACTTGATGAAACTTAAATATTTGAAATCAGAATTAAAATCTGATTCTTTTGATGTATCTATTGGTATTGAAATTCCGTTTTTTAGAGTTTCGGTTACCATTGAGCCGGGTCGCTCCTTACTTACAGTTCGTTACAACGAACTGTTTGATTACATACATGCTGATAGGTAACGATACTTTGGAAATTTTGCATAAACTGAGAGTTGCAAGCTGTTTGACCTCCCTCAAATAAGGATGTCAAAAGAAGTATTCTCTAACTTACCTTTTATGTATTTTACTTCCTTTTTTCTCGTATGCAAAAATGTTTTTTTATGTGTGTATTAGGTGAACGATATTTTCTATTTCACTAACCAATATCCTTTCATTTTCGCCAGTTGCGAAGATAGAAGTTTGACCATGGTTCCACTATTGTTTTGCGAAATAATATCTTCTTTGATCTTCTTAACAGCAAATTTTTTATCATTTCAATTTTGGCTTCCAAGAAAATAACTTCTCATAAAGTGTGTTTTTTTTATACTCCGAGCTCGGGTTGTGAGACAACAGTTTCCTTTTTAAATGACGCAATTTTTGTTAATCTGTAGGGGAAACGGTTTTTTCTTCATTAAATTTGAAAAAATTATAATAATAATAAAGCATTTCTAATTTTATTATAGAAATTTATTAAGTTGAAACCTAAAACCGATAAAAGGGACTGACTTTCATCCAATGCATCAAATCTATTAGTTCAATAAAACTACCTAAGATAAACTCATAATATTTCCGTATATTCATAGAATTTTGAGATACTACCGCCCAATTTCCATAATTGAAGTTTGGAATCGTTCCACGGAGTCTGCTGAGGTTCGGGATTTGACTTGAAATATGCTACCGTAAGTGAAGGCTTCAAGTTCTATAATAAGTGAGAAGTACCCAACCAGGGACGTACGCAGGGGGGGGAGGTCTCCGGGCCTGACCCCTCCCCCCGAAATTTTACGATTTTTTTCATTTTCCCATAATTTTCTGATTTTTTTTTACAGAATAATGGGTTTGGAGGATTTTGGCCCCCTCCCGGAACAAATTGGGCACGCCCCGAAACAAATTCCTTCGTACGTGCCTGTGCCCAACCAACCACACTCAAGATGTATAATCGGTGTGGTTTCTTTAAAAATGGTTTTCTCTGTGCTTCTCTGAGAGAAATAGCTTAGGAGGAATGAGATAAACTATTATGCAGGCATTTTTTAGTTATATTTTTAATATATAGAGTTGATTAGGTTAGGTATTTAATATAATATGTTCTGGGCAGCCTACTTTCCATAATTCTCTATTGTAGTTTCCATTATTTTGTTACTAAAGTATTATATGTTTCTAATGGGGGGGGGGGTTTCAATTAAATGTTTGTGTGGGGAGTTTATATTAGTGGTTCAAATGGGGAACATATATTAATGGCCATACTGAGTCGAAATCAGATTGAAAGGATTCAGGTTCCCTTGATAGCGGTTGGAGCCACAAGGACTAACTATCTTGAGAAATACTAACATAAAGAGAAATAAATAAGAAAGTAATGTATTTATTTTTACTCACATGATCGATACAAAGCTTGTCAGGAATATCAAAACACTTCGCAGTCAAAGACACTAAGATAAAATTGTTGACTGGGGCAATACAAAGCAATAGCTAACTCACTGATAATAAATGTTTTCAAAAGTTCATTCTAAGACTGCAAATAGACTCACATAAGACTGTATCTAGACTCAGATAAAACTCATCATCGACTCCCAATAGAGTAACTCAAACTTGCTAAGTTCGAAAGTACTATACCCTGCGATTTCGGCTAAGGTTACATTCAGGCGTTGCTAAAAAGTACATTGCACTGGTTCTATTGGTTCAGACTGTATGTCCCATATTACTATTGGACAGGGATGTACCAATCGGCTGGTCGAATTTAATTAACTTTGATACGATTTATGACTTTTAAACTTCACTTTGGAATTTTTCTTCAACAGAATAAAGTTTTACCTTGTAATTACAGCGGAATACATAGTTCTATTTTGTATCTCGAGTGACCGTTTTTTGTATAATAAATTCTTACCATCTCTTGACCGCTTGGAAATTCAAACTCAAGATTTAAATTACATTGTTGGTCGCCTGTCATGAATAATTGGTCACACTGATTATTTATTGCTGTTACACTTTTCGTGGAAAAGATTTTTTCATAGAGCTACAATTGTGATACAATTGTTTCGCTACTTTTTAAATTTGACAATTAAGTGTTACTGGATCTGTGGGTTATTTGAATTTTTGGGTTCGTGTTTTGGGCGATTTTTATTTTACTTGGGTAATTTTAATTGGAAAATTTCGGGGTTTTGAAAATTGATTCCATTACATTTTCAAAATATTTAGGTATTATATTTTTATATTATATTAGGTATTATATTATATTAGCCTAACTTCACTTACCTTGGAATGATATACAATGACAGTGCTCCCTTGAGTAGCCTAACTAAGAAACATAAGTAAATTTGCCGAATCTGACAACAGATTACAAAGTCCTTCTCCAAAGTCGGTCTCCCACAAAGTTTAGTGATCCTTTTATACATTGCATTCCATTTAAAAGTACATGGAAAATACTTATAAAGTATACAAAACTAGTTTTTCCAGACTTCGTTTTAAGGTTCCCTGAACTCTGTTGCAGTCATGTAAAACGTGACTTACTATGTTTCGGAATTGCGAAATCTGCAGTCACCAATTGCAGAGTGAAACTGTGATGTCAAAATAGACTAGTTTTTTAATGTCATTATTGTCAATGCGCTCGTTAGTGAATCAAATTTCTTGATATTTCGATCTCTCGTAATATCCTCGAAAGGATTAATCCCTTTTTGAACTGCTATTTTTACGTTAAGGAAAGGCAGTGTGGTCTTCAAAAATACTTAAAATAGTGTAAGTAATAAATAATGAATGAACGCGCTCGTTAGTGAATTCATGAAGGGACCAAACTAGCGAAACTAGTTTTTCTCAAATTGTGAAGTTGATTCATGATACTGCAGTTAATCTGTTCTGACTACAAAAGTTACCTTTTTTGTCCAGGCTAACGCTCTAGAATTGCCTTAAAGGGTGTATCCGAAAGATGCAGCAAGTAAAAATCTAATACTTTATCCAACGAGATATACAACTTTAGTGTCCCAAAGCTAATATCCAGAACGGGAAGCTTTTTCTGCAAACAATAACAAACGTCTTGATTTTCATATTTGCAAAAAGCGTTAAAATACATGTTAAATGAATATAACGCATATGTTCATGCGTAACCTAGTGAAATAATAAATAATTCTAAATTTTTCCACTTGACATTATGTGTCAATAATTATTGAGAATCAGTTACAAAATACTTGAAACCAATCAAATTACTGAACTTTCGTCTATATTCTAGGGCTATATAGCCTATACACATTCCCCCCCCGGGGGGGGGCCCTGGAAAATAGATAGACTGTAGGCAACTCTGATAATAAATAAACACATGTTTTTTGTATTTTATGGAGTAAAAACGTTGTTTTTTTAAAATATTTAGTTCATAAGAAGGCATTACGAAGACCGTTAATTGGTGAGGAATAGAAAATTGTTATTTCTTTTGCCAAACTGATATATTTGATTCTTACTTTCACTAAATAAAAAAAAAACTTTTTTAAACTGAAAGTAAGGAGCACCATTAAAACTTAAAACGAACAGAGATTATTACGTATATGAGGGGGTTCGCCTCCTAGTCAATACCTCGCTCTTTACGCTAAAGTTCGAATTTTGTTCGAATCACAAACCCCTGAATCACAAAGACCGTTTAATTAAAATAGATAGCTCTTTTGAAAGTGGTAAAAAAAACCTTAGTGTAAAGAGCGAGGTGTTAACTGAGGGGCGAACCCCCTCATATACGTAATAATCTCTTTTCATTTTAAGTTTTAATGTTGCTCCTTACTTTCAGTTGAAAAAAGTTTTTTTTTATTTAATTTCTGATCGTTTTTTAAATAATGCTGGGAAATCTGGCGTCCCCTTCGTAGAAATGTAACCCATGGAAAAAATTCAACAGCTAGTCCAGAATGAAACAAGATCGCAGAGCTTTCAGACACACTCAAAATGTCAATGTGTCTTAAATGCGTTACCAATTTTTCCATATTTTCTCCAGATACTGTGCATGAACGGAGTGGCCTTAGGCACTTGGGACGACCCTCGTTCAACTAGAACTTGGAAATTCTTAATCCCTTTGTAAGCGGAACAAGCGATCCTAGGTAGCTAAATCCCCACTTGCTTCCCTTTTCCTACCCCCCCCCCCCCCCAGTATTAGAACCTTTTTTATGCAGACACTCTGTTCAAAATTGCTAAGAAGTCCGATCATGACGACGCTAGGGATGACACAACCCCCACAGCCGCTGGAAGAAGGTTCTTAAATTATGCAAACTATCAATTGCTTAATGAAATGTTATATAGTGGAAAAGAGGATGCGCGTTTGAACTTGGGCATCTGATTACCTTGAAACTTTCCGAGATTTTTTGAGGGGCCAAGAGGATTGATTGAAGATTTCGTGGAAGAGGAGGGCCTTAGCTACCCCAGGAATAGACCAATAAACGTTTTTCCCTTATCAGTTTGAAACTCACGGTCGTGAGTTATGAATTTGAGGTGGATGTTTTTTTTTGGGGGGGGGGAGTCACGAAGCACAAAAATTGGAGCCAAAAAATAAACTGAAATTATGTTTTTTTTTCAGCCACCTTGAAACTTACGTCATAAAGTAAGAAAAAAAGTATAGAACAATTTTGGCCAGCCGCAAGCAGGGTTCAACAAAGGGGGAAAAGGGGCCAATTTTCTTATCAACTGTTTGAAACTTAAAATCAGTAGTCTTTATGCCATGGGGATCACAATATGAAAAAAACTAGTTTAGGGATTTCACCCCTTCCCTCCCAAAAAGGCCAAGTTTTTCAGGTTGGGTGTTGCCTGCCTTCAATAAAGGGCCCTTAAATAGCCTAAAAAGACTTTTTTTTTTAACCAAAACTCATTAAGAACTGTTGTCTAGACTAAGAGAGACAACTCTTTTGCCGGGAGACACGAGTATAAGGGCCCAAAAATGGGCCAAAAATACGTTATTCCGGTTTAATTACCAACACACAGATACAGGTTCCTGGATCAATAAGTACCTAACGCAATTAGCTCGGGGCAAGGGCACGTAAAGAGTCCTTTTAAAAAATAGTTCTGACCGACTCAAAACTCAAGAGAACCGGAATACGGAAGAAAAAATAGAAAAAAAATATTACACACTTATATACTAGTCTATGGGCTCGAATTCCTTCAAATTAGAGTCTAGAAAATGGCCAAATATATTTTTTTCCCATTGGATAAAAACTTTAAATAGATTTTTGTCTAAGCTAAGGGGATCGCACACTTTTGAAGGGGGCAGGCCATGGGGGGATTGGATATACAACAACAATCTATTTTCCCCTCCATAAGAACAGCATGAAATGCAAGATTGTTCTTTTATACATTATAAAAAACAGAAACTTTTGAATCGGCATTAGCATAGTGTTTGTTCGCCTTTCCGCAACATAGTGTAGGCCTACTTTTTGATCAAACAAAAAAATGATACTTTTACTGGAGTTTTACAAAAATGCATTTTAAGAACACACTGGCTAAGTGCAATGTATGACAAATAAGAAAACAAAAATAAACATAAATATAATGAAATAGCTAGGGAAACAATGGTAATGTCAGCCAGTGAACAGAAAAGAAGCGAAAAGGATAAAAGCAGATAATTTGCCAAAAACCTCCGCCGAGCCGTCTTCGGAGCTCAAAAACGGAAAAAGGGAGAAAAGCTAGCACTTTGAAGTAAAATCAAACAGAGCAAAAGAAACACTACATTAAAGAAACAAAAACCAAACCAGAATATGAAATACCGTTCACCAGTTAGATTGGACAAGAATTCTCTGCTTAGCAATTGACTTAGCTTGCCTACTGACCTGATGTATATTAAAAGTGCCGTCAAATGATTTTAATTTAAGCCGAGGAAAAAATTTATCTTTTACAAGATAAATTACAAGGACAATCTTTTACAAGGACAAGAAATCTTTTACTATTAATTTACTATAAACTGTGTCTATAATAATTGTTATGGGGGGGATTATGATTATAGGAGAATTATATTTAATGATGAGAGGTAAGAGAATCGGTAATTTGATTCTCTTGTCCACTAAGTTTGAAAGAGGTGGAATTTGAAGAGTTTTGCTACCCCTTGCTTAACATTATTCTGTAAACGGAAGGACTTGAAATTAGTGTGGATTTTCTCTTCTATATCCATATCTTCTATGTATTATTCTATATCTTCTATATCTTAGATTCTCTCTTGAGCGTTCCAAGAGGCCATGAGAATGATCCCAGGAATCTGGTAACATACACAAAGACAATTTAACAAACAATAGTTTTATTGAGTACTTACATATCATAGGCAGCGCAAACGCGCTGCCTAAGTAAAGAACAATGTTGGCACAATGTAGTATTTTTTCTTCCTTTAGACCAGGGCACTTCATATCGAAGGAGTTGTCGTAGAAACTTCAAAAAGGGCTCATTCAACTGGAAATTCAAAGGGCTAGTGCCCTTTTTAATAGTTGAAATTGATTGGAAGGAAACATACACCCCTTCCACGCCCACCCTTTCCCCAAAAAAATTCAATCAAAATTTTGAGATAACCATTTTGTTCAGCGTAGTTGATTTCCAGAGAGAAATTATGTTTTTGAAGAGGACACTCCCCCACAGCCCTCAGGGAAAGGTTTGTAAGTTATGCCCTGGGGGCATTTAAGGTTTTTATAGAAAGTGTTATCGTAGAAACTTAAAAAAGGGCTCAGTTGATTTGAAATTGAAATGGCTAGTGCCCTTTTTAATAGTCGAAAGTGATTGGAAGGCAGCTAACACCTCTTCTACGCCCACCATTTATCTAAACACATTCAACCAAAACTTTGAGATAGCCATTTT
Source organism: Artemia sp. Kazakhstan ARC1039 (assembly GCA_029168905.1). Classification (NCBI taxonomy): domain Eukaryota; kingdom Metazoa; phylum Arthropoda; class Branchiopoda; order Anostraca; family Artemiidae; genus Artemia; species Artemia sp. Kazakhstan ARC1039. The sequence continues at coordinate 5,908 of JAQQPU010021207.1, read as the reverse complement.
GTTCAAAGCAGTTGAAAGGTCCGGAAATTATATCTTTGAGGATGACACTCCCCCAAAGCCCTCAGGGTAAGGCTTATAAGTTATGGGGGCATATAAAGTTCTTATCGAAAGCTTTGTCGTAAAAAACTTGTAAAAAGGGCTCATTCGATTGGAAATTTAAAGGGCTAGTGCCCTTTTTAACAGTCGAAAGTGATTGGAGGGCAACTAGCCCCCCTCTCACGCCATCCTTTTCCTCAAAAACATCCAATCAAAATTTTAGATAACCATTTTGTTCAACGTAGTTAAAATTCTTAAAAATTTTGAGGGTGATAGTCCCATCAGAGCCCTCAGGGCAAGGGTTGTAAGTTATGCCCTGGGGGGTATATAAGGTTTTTATAGATAGTGATGTTGTGGAAACTTCAAAAAGGGCTCACTGGATTGAAAATTAGAAAGGCTTGTGCCCTTTTTAATAGTCGAAAGTGATTGGAGGATAACTAAAACGCCTCTAACACCCACCATTTCCCCAAGAACATCCAATCGAAATTTTGAGATAGCCATTTTGTTCGGCATAGTTAAAAAGTCCAGAAATTATGTTTTTGAGGATGACACTCCCGAAACTGTCCTCAGGTTAAGGGTTGTAAGTTATGCCCTGTGGCATAAAAGGTTTTTTTTTTTATAGAAAGCGCTGTCGTAGAAACCTCAAAAAGAAATCATTCGAATGGAAATTGATTTGGCCAGTGCCCTTTGTAATAGTCGAAAGTGATTGGAGGGCAAGTAACACCCCTTTCACGTCCACCATTTCCCTAAACACATCCAATCAAAATTTTGAGATATCCATTTTGTTCAACGTAGTTGAAAGGTCCGGAAATTATGTCTTTGAGGAGGAAAACCCCCTCACAGCCCTCAGGGCAAGGGTTGTAAGTTATGCACTGGAGAAAATAAGGTTTTTACAGAAAGCGTTGTCGTAGAAACTTCAAAAAGGGATTCTTCGATTGGAAATTGAAAGGGCTAGTGCCCTTTTTAATTGTCGGAAGTGTTTGGAGGGTAACTAACCCCCTTCTCACGCTCACCATTTCACCAAACACATCCAATCAAAATTTTGAGATAGGAATTTTGTTCAACGTAGTTGAAATTTCTGGAAATTAGGTCTTTGAGGATGACAACCCCTCAGCCCTCAGGGCAAGCGTTGTAAGTTATGACCTGGGGATATATAAGATTTTTATTGAAAGCGTTGTCGCAGAAACTTCAAAAGGGCTCATTAGATTGGAAATTGAAGGGGCTAGCGCCTTTTTTAATAGTTGAAAGTGATTGGAGAGCAACTAACGCCACTGTCACGCCCACCATTTCCCCAAACACATCCAATCAAAATTTTGAGATAGCCATTTTTTTAACGTATTTGAAAGTTTTGGAAATTAGGTCTTTGAGGAAGACAAAGCTTCTTACAGCCCTTAAGGCAAGGGTTGTAATTTATGCCCTGGGGGTATATAAGGATTTTATAGAAAGCGTTGTCGTAGAAACTCAAAAAGGGCTCAAGGCTCGCAAAATAATTTTTAAAATATCGAATGTTCTTAAGAGGAAGAAATTCATAGAAGAACAAATAATTGAATCTCGAAATTCCAAATGACTATTCTTTGACATACCCCTTCCCCTCCTCCTGCTCAAAAGTTTGGCTTGACCAAATATAGTTTAATACTCTCACTCTTTATAATAAAAACTCTTATTAAATCAATTTTTGATAATAGCCAATTACAAATGTATTTGCTGAATAAAGTCCAGTAAATATTCTTTTGGCGATGACTTACCTCTCCATAGTCTTTGGGAAAAGGGTTGTAAGTTACACAGCTTGGTCCTACAAGAACAAATAGATTGAATTCAATTATCAGCCGCAGTAGTCAAACAGTTCGTGGTAACGAACTGTAAGTAAGAAGCAACCCGGCTCAATAGTAACCAAAACTTCAAAAACAGAAATATGATGCCAATAGATACATCAAAGGAATTGAATTTTATGCTGATTTCGAATATAGACTTTCATCAAGATTAGTCTTACCCATCAAAAATTACGAGCCTGAGAAAATTTGCCTTATTTTCAAAAAAAAAACAACAACTAGGAAACACCCCCTAAAGATCATAGAATCTTAATGAAAATCACACTATCAGATTCAGCGTGTTAGAGAACCATACTATAGTGGTTTCAAGCACCTATTGAAAAAAAAAATGTAGAATTTTGAATTTTTTTGTCAGAAGAAAAATCACGGATGCGTGTCTATTTTCATTTATTTTTTTTTCTTTCTTTTTCCCAGAGGTGATCGTATCGACCCAGTGGTCCTAAAATATTGCAAGAGGGTTCATTCAAACGGAAATTGAAAGCTCTAATGCTCTTTTTAATTCACCAAAAAATTGGAAGGCAGCCCGACCCCTCCCATACTCAGTTTTTACCAAAGTCATCGGATCAAACTTTAAGATAACCATTTTGTTCAGCATAGTCAAAAAATCTAATAACTATGTATTTGAGGATGACTTAATCCCCCACGGTCCCCGGGTGAAGGGCTACAAGTTATGAACTTTGCCCATTGTTTACATATAGCATTGGTTATTGGGAAGTACACGGTCGTTTTAGGGGAGGTTTTTTCTGGTGGGGGGTGCGAGGATCTTCCCATGGAGGAATTTTTCATGGCGGAAGTAAATTTTTCATGAAGGGAGTGCCGGATTTCCCTGCATTATATAAAAAACGATCAGAACACAAAAAAAAAGTTTTTTTAACTGAAATTAAGGAACATCATTAAAACTTAAAACGAACAGAAATTATTGCGTATATGAGGGGGTTCGCCCCCTTGTTACTGCCTCGCTCTGTACGCTAATGTTTTTTAGTTCTTTCAGAAGAGTTATTTATTCTAATTAAGCGGCCTTTGTGATTCAGGGGTCATTCTTAAACAACTGGAAGAAAATTCAAACTTTAGCTTAAACAGCGAGGTATTAACGAAGGGGCCAACCCCCTTATATACGTAATAATTTATGTTCTTCTTAAGTTTTAGTGTTGCTGCTTACTTTCAGCTGAAAAAACTTGTTTTTTTTGTTATTTAATTCAGTTACAGGCGCGTTAGAATCAGAATGACAAGGGACCATCAGTTCCTTAATCAGGCATTTTTATTTGAATCATGGTTTTATGCCTTATATATGATCATTTTTCAGCTAATTCACTATTTCTGTTCATTTTTTTGTGAATTGTTAAGTGTTCTTAGAACCATTTTTGGAACAAATTACACCCTGCACACCAACCCCTTGCCAATTAGGAGTTGGAGAAGTGTAGGCATATGGTTCTGGAACCACTCAAAGTTGTAATTTCAAAGAAGGATTACTTATTGTTATATCTATTTATTCATATTATTTACTTTTTTTACTATTTAATACACAGAATAAAACTATTTGTAATGTATATAGCGGAATCATAGCACTAATAACCCATTTACATTGTTTTTCTGTTATATTTTACTGGTTGTCAGGTTACTTTCCAACTTTTTTGTTGTTTATTGCTAATACACACCTGTATATCTAATGTTTGTTTGGTGTTTATAAGGGGGTGGGGTGGGGGAAGGGGGAGATGTTTAGTGAAATCAGTTAGACATACCAACATTTTGCTTAAATTTTAAAAACCTTAAAAATCTTAGAAAAATAGTTACTCTTTCCTAACTGTCGAGTTTGCCCACCTTCAGAAAACGTGTACACTATTTTGTGTAGCATGGATTTCTCGCCATTGTTTGAAAAACGATAAGAAATTAAATAATTTGCTTCAGCTGACAATAAGGAGCGACATTAAAACTCAAAATAAACAGAAATTATTCCGTATATACGGATGCTGCCCCCCCCCCTCGAAAAAATAGAAAAGATCATTGTTCTGTTGCTTCTGCATTAAATATAAATTAAAAACAGGCAAAGATTAATTTAAAACACAAAGTTTTTTGACGGAAGTAAAGAGCGAAGTTGTCTAATGGGGGGGGGGGGGGTATTTACTTTTATAGGTTTATTTATAATTTATACCATGGTTTGCCTTTATACCATAGTTCGAGGGGGAGCTTCGTGTAGCGGGGGATTAAAATAGCGAGTTAACTAGGGAGCGTTTGTTAAAGGTCATACTGAATCGAAATCAGACTACTTGGATTCAGGTTCCCTAGAGAGCGGATGGAGCCACAAGGACTAATTATCTTGAGAAATACTAACATGAAAAGACAAACTTAAGAAAGTAATGTATTTATTTTTACTCACATTAGCGGTAAAAAGCTGTTTCAGGAATATCAAAATCCGTATAACACTTCACAGTCATAGGCACTAAAACAATGTTATACGCTGAGGCATATAAAATGCAATATGGGTTTATCAATGTTCTGATAAGAATTATCAATTGTTAGGTCACTTACATTAAATCGTTCTCAAATTCTCCTCAAAGACTCACTGTAAACTCCTCTAGACTGGTTCTAGCCCGCTTTTAGACCAGTGTTGCCACTACAAATTTTCAAAACCTGTGAAAAAATGCCAAAAAACGTGTGAAATTCGTCAAAAAACATGTGACCACTTTTAAAGCATGTTCAGGCATTCTTACATTCTTACTACAGTTTACATTTGTTACTCTGAAGTAGCAGAACTATAATGCTACTAGCAAAGATACTTAAACCTGGGAAAATCTGCCTCTGGCCATAAATACGTCATGGAAAATTGAGAGGCATGCTACCAAGTGGTCTGTTCCCTGCATGAGTTCTGCAGGTATTTCCCGCTTTGACATTACCGCTACATATAAATTACATGTAGTGCTTTTCAATTTCAATAGATGACAGAAAGATATCGTCATGAGAATGTCAACAGAGCGAAATTTTATATAGATACCGCTACCTATTTTAGTCGGAAAGTAAAGGACCAATCATCTAGACTCATTTTCACTTCGATAATTGCATTAGCTATGCAAAAAAGATGCGAGTCGTTCATCTTCAGTAGCTATTAAGGATCTATGGGTTAAACTGGAAAATAAAATTGTTCAATCTGCATGGAAAAACGTATGATCACCTCTGCACGGTTTTCCGCATCGTGTAATTGCATCTTAAGTTTAGACACATAGGATTTTCCTTAAAGACCATGTGCAAACCTGACAGAAATCCCAATTCCCAGATTAGAAATCTATTCGCAATAGCACAACTTATGATGTAACGAGAAAGAATGGCAAATTACGCTGCTTAGATAGAAGTTCGCAAGATAATGGAATGTAAAATAAAAAGATGTTGTTTGTTACAAAACAACTTTGTTAATTTCAGTCTTCATTAACAGATTCCTCCGCCAGACTCCGGGATCTAGAACAAAAGACGTCGATCACATTAACCACTCAGCCAACTGGTTAGTCAAGTGGTTAAAATTGTTAAACAACTCCTCTATCTTGCCGTTTTCTGAACATTTAGAAGTAGCCCTGAGCTACTTAAGGCAATTGTAGGGCTGAATTATCTAGCGAAAAAGTCTTCACTGCATTTTTGTTTAATTTAAGTTAAAATCATGCAGTGTTCCTAAATTTTGAGCATTTCAAAACTTGACGGACCAAAAATCTGCTTTAAAGAATTGCATTTAACTAACACAAAGCAAAACTTCTTGAAGAAGTAAAATAAGTCGGTAGATCATAAAAAAAAGAAAAGGGGCATTCACACGTTAATTTTGCCGAGGTCTAAAGCAATCACTAGACATCAAACTTGGTCACCCACATACAGCTCTATACAACTTCTTCTTCTTCTTAAAAAAGCACCTGGAATCCTAAACGGACTCCTTTCAGCTTCTAACTGCACTTTTCTTTTTCTTCGTTAGAAATCACTTGGACTCCATCATTTCGTGTCTTTCTGGCTTCCAAGTTGGTGGATTCTCATCCATGTCCTTAAATTTATATTCTTCCAAGGGGGGGGGG
>JAQQPU010021206.1:4180-14881 GCA_029168905.1 Artemia sp. Kazakhstan ARC1039 | reverse complement strand
TGTATGTATACATATGAATGTGATCTCATTGGTCTTATATGTGATCATCAATGTGGTCTTATAGAATGTGATATCATTGATCTATCTCTAATTTCTTTGATTTTAAAATGTAATTAGTAATTTAATGTTGAAAATAATAATTCAGAATTTTTTTTTTCCGAGGATGGAACTACTTTTTGCCAAAGACAATGTATAAAAATTATTTTAAATATTTGAAGAAAATTGTTTCTTCAAGCTTATGTTCCCTTGGATACCTGATTTTGCGACAAGTTTACTGCTGTAATTTGCACCAAAAAGAGAAGATACTTATATTTACAGGTTCACCAGTTTCATATCTGTCCATTTAGTGATTCAGAATTATTATAGTGCTTCAACCATTCTTTAAAGAACGATTTAAAGAAGCTTAAGCAGGAAAAACAAAAAAAATCTCTTATATTTGCATGATTCTAAAACTTTTTCTACTTATTTTTCAATCTAAAAAACAAAAAGTGCAAAGCAAATTTATGAAGTGCAAATTTGGTAGATGCAGAAATCATAATCTAATTTATTGAAAGTCTACAAAATTGTCGTATTTTGATGAAATTTCGAAACTTCAAAAAACGTCAGAAAACTGCAAAAAACATAAACGTTTAATATTATGCAGCTCCCCTTTTAAAAATGGAACCTCCAACGAAAAGTTTTACTGAACAGGATTGTCTGAAATTGTTCCCCCAAGCTTCCGGTCTTTCAAATCATCTTTCCGCTTTCGAGTGGAAAGCTTTGTTCTAGCAATCAATCCCGCGGGTACCACTTTCAGGTTGGGGATAGACTTAAATCTGAAAATTATTTAGGGTGCACGATCAGGGAATGTGACTGGGGTGGGGCTGGTGGCAGTTATTCTTTCCCTAAATTTTACTGCCCCCACCCCCCTAGATTTGGAAAGTGCATTTTGTTCTGGCATGTTGTTGAAAAATGCCTCTTTGTGTTTTTATTGAAATTTTTTTAAAAATATTAAGTCCGCCGCCTCCTAGATTCTGAAAAACACATTTAGCGTCCTTCTACAATTTCGTTTATTGATACCACTGAGTACGACAGTTTCTTGAACCCACCCCAAGAACACCTTTTTATAGTGATAAATTGAAAAACTAAAATTCCTAAAAAGGATTATCTGAAAAAAACTGGACCGAGCAGAAATCTAAGGTTTGGAAGAACAGAGAGCAACATTCAAACATTTATTTCTCCATAACTGCCAAGGGTCATTTGTATCTTCAGAGTAGTTTTTCTTATGTTTATTTCTTATATTATATTTCTTTTACGTTATATGTAAAATGGCTCCAATCGTTTAGGGAAAAGCATGAAGTTGTCCTGTCAGAAAAAGCAGCAGAATTTTATCAGGGCTTGATAAAATTGTAAAAATAAAACTCCCTTTTCTGAAATTTATTTAACCAAACATATCCTCATGGGGGAGGGGGTTCTTGGGACCTCCCCCTGAAACCCTGGTAACTTGTGCTTTCTTCTTCAATTTTATATTGTACCCCCTCCTTAAATTCTTCGCACATACCTCAAAAAACTACCTTCAAGTCGGTCAATTATATACAATTAATTAATAATTACACTTAATACAATTTCCTATTTGGCTTTTGTTATTGTCTGGTATGTATTTGTTTTATTTTAGGGGTAGTAAGTCAGTCAGAATTGAATCAATCAGCACCATCTTTTCTATGCATTTCATCACTACCGAGTTTCAAAGCAGAATCGTTTGAAACATCTGCAGACACAGATATGACGAAAAATGACCCCCATACAAGCTTAGAGGGGGATGATCCAATTCCCGTATCCAAGCCATCAACTAATGAGGATAATAGGCTACGAGGACGAGAAGTGAGTAGCCTTATTAGCTGTTAAATTTTAACACAATTTCTTTCGTAAAATCTTAACGCCACTAAAATCTTAACGCCACTCTTAACGCCAATTTTCTGTTTAGAAAACAGAAAATTGACTGAAACTTAAAAAAAAAATGACGGCATTGGGGTAATAGTGTAGTTTGGAAATGTGTAGATTCTATGCTTCTTCTGTAATTAAATCTGCGATATATAACAGAAGCTTTTATAATCTATGGATGACACATTTGACTCAGAATTAGTAGGCTAGAGATATAACATGTATTTCAAAGAGTGGTTCGCTCGACCACAGTTTTTTTTTTTTTGGGGGGGGGGGGATAGACGACTGCAGACAGAGAAGGGAGTTTGGTTGAAAAATATGCATTCTATAACCATAATTGGTTAAATTTTGTGTGATTATTTATTTTATTTTTCTTAGGAGATATCTTGAGTGACTTTTACGTCAGCTAGTGGACTGTTGCTTGAAATTAGAGAGGTAATAATGAATTTAAATGTAGGGGCACCCTCCCACCTAGTTTGGGACGTCCAGCTTATAGTTCGACCCCAGGTGGATTTCCAAAAACCACTGATTTTGTTACCCTACCTTAACCGTTAAACGTGATATAACCATCTTGATCTTTTTGTGACAGGCCCATAATGTGAGATTGAACCAGGTTTCGATTACAGATCATTGTTTGATGTAAAGATATTCAAACGAATGCACGACACATTCTTAACTCCTTGACAATGTTCTTTTCCGTGACTTCTTCTATCCCAATGTTCGTTTAAATAATGCATTATCAGATTATAGTATTGTTCTTTGTTCTGCTTTATTTCTTTGTTCTTATTTATTACTTTTATTTATTTATTCTTTATTTACTGTTCCTCTTTATTTTTGAGCATCAAATAGTATTTCTTAGGGTTGATAGTAAAGGGATAAATTCGCTAGCCGTAAACAATTAAACACAAACCGTGTAATTTGGTTTAAACCAAATTTTGCCGGTTAAAATGACTGATTGGTTCAATAGTGACCTGAAACAGAAGCAAACCGAAAATATTCCTAAATATAACTTTTTTGCATCCACCTACGTTATCAGCAACATCTACTTTTACCGCCTTCGAGAAAAACGAAAACGGCACCGTCACGAATTTTTAATTTAATATAACCAAAGTGAGAGTTGAATCAAATTCATCAAGTTGCTTATCCTTCTTGTCTCTTTTGGATTTCCTTTGATTTCCTTCCACAGCTGCCGCCTCCTAGAAAAACAAAAACGGCAGCGGAACTATTTTTATTTATGTGAACCATAGTGTTAAGTGCATCCTGTTCACGAAGTTACTTACCCTTCCTGCTTCTTTATGGTTGATCCCTCCCGCTTCCTAGGAAAACGGAAATTGCCACGATACCGGGTTGTATACAGTGATCAAACTGTTCGTGGTAACCAACTATAAGTAAGGAGTTATTTGGGCAATAATCGAAACTTTAAAAGATGGACTACATTTGAAGAATCTACTCTCATAGTGATCCTAAATATAGAAAGTTCGTCAGTTTTACGGTTTTATGGATAAAAACTACGAACCTGAGAACATTTGCCTAGTTTTCGTAAAAGGGGAAAACAGCTCCCCAGACGGCAAGTATCTTAACAAAGGTCATACCATCAGATTCAGCGTATCAGAGAACCCTGCTGCTGGGAACCAAGCTCCCATCTAAAACTTGTGGAATTTTGCTTTTTTTTAGGAAGAAGATAACGGGTGCATGCTTGTTTGTTGTTGTTCTTTTTCCTTTCTCCAGGGATTATCGTATCCAATCAATGTTCCTAGGAAATCTGGAGCCGGCTCATTCGAACGGAAATTAAAAGTTCTAGTGCTCTTTGAGTTACAAAAAGATCGCACCTCAGCGAGATGGCGTTTTCTGCTGTTTGCGGCACCGAACTACAATTTTGACTCAAAGAGGGCAAGGTTGCTATCGATTGGAAAATCTGGGATAGCTAATATACTTAAAATTATTGAAATACTGCATATTAAGTTGTCCAGTTTCAGAGGCAGTATTACCGCATGGTGGCGAATTCGTCCTAAACAGTCAAGTACCGAGGTCCATATCATATAAACGGATAATATAGACACTTATTTTGAAGGTTCATTTGACTAAGTTGATTTGTTTGATGTTCGATAAATTTATCCAAAGTGATGTATAAGTTTTTCATCAGCTATTATGAAAACTTATATAGCCCGGTGGGTCATTGTATAGGTCGGAGGGGTGCGTAATGCTTCAAACAGTGCTTTTTTAAACCCAAATTTTCTATTTCAGCTAAGAATAAAAGAAGGTTAGGGGAGGAGGTATAATTAATTTCTAATCTCTTCTCATTGGGATTGAACCTGTGGGGTGACAACTTCCTTCTTATATCAGAAAAATGTTTCTTTGTAACATAAAAGATCATATTTTACTGTTTAGTGGTACAAAAGATGGAGAGGTGGAGGGGCATCTTGAGCGTACTCCTAGGAGTCATCCTGGGAATTTCCCAGAAGAGGGGAGGCAAGTCTTACCAGGAAATTTTTATTGACAATTAATTGGAAATACTGGGTTTTATAGAAGAATAAACGGTAATTAAGGAGCTACTTCTGGTTATAGTAACCAAAATTTAAAAAAAGAAGCTTTGATATCAATATTTACATTTAAAAAATCCGATTTTTATGGTAATTTCAAAAATATAAAATCGGTTCAGTTTGAAGCTACTCAACAAAACTTACGAGCTTGAAAAAATTTACTAGATTTACAAGAAGAGTGGAAACACTTTAGCAACCTTTACTCTTTCATTCACGAATTGACATCAGTTTTAAATTCATCCCAGCAAATATTTTGCCACTCATTTTGCCACTGCTAACTTCAATCGCTTAGTCATTGTTACCACATAAAAGAAATTAAGCGCCAGAGAAATTGTGTTAATCGTCGGACAAATTTTGCCATTACCTATAAAGTTATCGGTATGGATATATACAATATAACATGCAGTGGGATGTTGTGGGGGTGGTATCCTGTATCATATCTTGGAGAGATCTGGGGCGTGATCTGAAAAATGATCAGAAATTAAGAAAAAGTTTTTTCAAATGAAAGTAAGGAGTGGCATTAAAACTTAAAACGAACAGTAATTATTCCATATATGAGGGGAGCTGCCTTCTCCTCCGCTCTTTGCGCTAAAGCACTATAAAGCTTTATCGTAAACAGCGCAATTAATGTAACTCCTTTCTTTCTTTGTTTTTTCTTTTATTTGATCTGAGACAAGCCAACTGCTTGCAAGAAAAATTCCAAATCAATAAAGAATAGGAATGTGGTTTTCATATGATTTTGCAATTTAGTGTTATTTGTGTAAATATAGAAATACCATTTAATCTCTCTAAGTGAAAAGAGAATGAGTTATTAAAATCGAAGTATATAAGAATTGGAAAATTTATTAAATAAAACACACAAGTAACATAAAAATTTTTTTTACTACCTATCTTAATAATCAAGACTTGTGCGTGACGGAGGTAGAGGGAACAAGTCACTGAGAGGAGAAAGGGGGAAAAAGAAAGAATATTTTGCCACCGACACCATCCATACCGCAATAGCTTTCAACGAATATGTAATAACTACCATATTTTCATTACCTCCAAAACTATGTATCTTCAAAATTCTCCCTACGAACTTATAAACAGAAAAACAAAATCATTTTCAAGAAAAATCAGTTCCTTAAAATCACCTTTCCTAAATAAATGTGGATCATCAGTAGTCTTAAAATCAAATAATGCTTTGATGTGATTGCCGTATTGGCTTGGCAAACGGCGGTAATGTAGAGGTAATTCTTCAGAGGGAGGATATTGGATGTACTTGTAGAAAACAGCCATTAACGTCAAATTCAATCCCTAATTGCCTACTGTCAGTAGTGGGGCCCCTGAGGTTTCAAAATATGCCTCCCTTTTCCCATAGTTCCTTTCTCCTCTCTAATTGCCTACTGTCACTTTGAGGCTGTAAAATTGACCGATCGGTGGTAACATTTGCCAACATTTTTCCTACATTTGTTGCCGACATGTGCTTAGGTTTTATTTTCAGATGCCACTGGGGAGACAAGGAGGTGAGATGAAAGAAAAGATTAATGCTCCATTTTCTCTCATTTTTGTGAAAATGAAAAAATGATCATGATACAATAAAGAAAACAAACACAGGCTATAAAATAGCTTCAGAACCATATAAGGTAGCAGTAACGTAAAAACAAGTGTAAATTGAGGGTATGGGCTGTAGATGTAAGTGTCACAAAAATTTCAAAAAAGAGGTTGATGAGAGAACCAAAAGTTAGAAATCAGATAAACAGTAGAATCGGACCTGACAAAAAAGACTGCCGCATAAGCTTAGAGGGGGTCGATCGAATTCCCATATTCAAGCTACCAGTTAAAGAGTTCCCTTTCTACTAAACCTGAAGAATTTTCAACCAAAAATCAAAGTGTCTTAGGTGCTAGAACCTGGGCAACTGTCTTTCTACTATATCACGGGTAGGAGCCAAATTTTCAAGATATATTTTATACTGATGCCAGGGAAATATTCGATTTTTATCATTAGTAATGATTTCGAAGGAAAATAAAATGTTGCAATTTCAGATTTTAGTTTTTGCTTGAAATTTTTAGTTTCAGTAGTCAACTTTATTTCAAAAGTCAAAATGAAAAATAAAATTCTCAGGAGGGACCCTATTGAATACTACTACTACTACTAACAACTCATCGCAGCACCAAGCCGCCTGAGGCCAACACAGCTACGCACGCTCCTCCTCCACCCCAATCTATTCAAAGCCTCCCTTTTTACACCCGCCCACGAAGTTCCCATTTCCTTTAAATCTTTCTTTATGACGTCCTCCCAACCCAGACGGGGACGACCTGCTTTCCGTTTAGCCCTAGATGGTTGGCCGAAAAGAACAATCTTCGGCAATCTGTCATCCTTCATCCGAACAACATGCCCTAACCACCTCAACCTTTCTTTCATTATAGACCTAGAAAGCGGTATTGAACCACATTTTTCGTATAGCCTATTGTTTGAAATACGGTCAGTCAGCCGGGTACCCAGAACAATCCTTAAGCAATTTCTCTGGAAAACATCTAGCAAATCTTCATCCGCTTTTCGGAGCGTCCATGCTTCAGAGCCATATTTGACCACTGTCATCACTGTAGCTTCTAATATTCTAATCTTGGTTTGCAGACTTATCTTCCTATTCTTCCAGACTTTTTTTAACTGTGAAAAAACACCCTGAGCCTTGGCTATTCTATTTTTAACATCTTCACTGCTCCCACCATCTTTACTAATAATACTACCAAGGTAAGTGAAACTGCCCACCTGATCAATCTTTTCATTACCCAACGTCACCTTTTCATCTTCACTTATTCCTAGCCTTAGTGACTTGGTCTTCCTAACATTAATTTTCAAACCAATACTAGCACCCTGAACTCGCAAAACCTCTAAAACTTCATTCATTTTGCTCACACTTTCATCTAGGATGCTTAAATCATCAGCATAATCCAAGTCCAGGAGACTTTTTCCTCCCCATTTGATTCCGTGGTCTCCCATTGCCTTTCCTGTGCTCCTTAAAACAAAGTCCATCAAAATAATCCATATAAAGGGGGATAGAACACAACCCTGCTTAACTCCTGATTTAATACAAAACCAGCTGCTAACCTCATTTCCTACCTTAACCGCAGCAGTGTTATTCTCGTACATAGCACTAATCACTTTAATGTATTTGTCTGGTATACCATACAAGGATAAAACCTTTACTAAAGCTCCTCTATCAACAGAATCGAACGCTTGCTCATAATCTATAAAACTGAGGACCAAAGGTGTTTGAAAACTTAGGCACTTCTCAATTATTAACCTAAGAGTGAAAATTTGGTCAACACATCCTCTACCTTTTCTAAAACCGCACTGCTCTTCTCTTAAAACTTTGTCTACGGCATCTCTCAGTCTAAAAAGTATCATATTACTAAGCAATTTGCTACCTACAGAGACCAGACTAATGCCTCGATAATTACCACACTCACTTTTATCACCTTTCTTATAAAGTGGCTTAATTAAGGTTTTCCTAAAATCATTAGGTACTTCCCCTTTTTCAAAAATCATATTCATAATCTCCAATAACTTATTTCTAACCTCAGAGCCACCATATTTAAGAAACTCATTTACTACCCTATCAGCACCTGGAGCCTTATTATTCTTTAATCCTTTTAGTACTGTTTCTAATTCCTCCTCACAAAACAAATCTTCCTTCACATCCAAGGTATCACAAACTTTTTCATTTTCCTCTATATTTTTTCCTGCAACTCTATCACGGTTAAGCAAATTCTCAAAATGTTCGGCCCATCTCGCTTTAGCTTTTGTCTTATCGCTAATTGCCACCCCATTCCTATCTTTAACTGGGACAAGTCCGGATTGACTACTACCTCTCAATTTGTTAACGTGCCAGTACAATATTTTACTATTATGCCGTCTAGCTGCATCTTCTAAATCCTCGGCAATTTTATCCATGGCCTCCACTTCACACCTTAGTTCATATTTCAATGCTTTCTCCACTTTCTTTACATTTCTTTTGTTTTCATGTGATCTATCACTCAGATAATTCTTGTACAAGTCCTTTCTCCTTTCTATTAAACTTAAAGCTTTTTCACTAATATTCTTAGCTGCAGTTCTAGCTTTCTTCCCTAATACACCTTCAGCAACTTCACAAATTATTTTTCTAAAATTATTCCAACCATCTTCCACATTATCAAATTTTAAACTCTCAAGTTTAGTATTCAACTGTTCCTGGAAAGTTTCTCTCAAATTCTCATCCTGGAGTCTACTAACATCATAACTTCCCGGGAGGTAATTACCCTTCCGATATTTCAGCTTTAAATTAACCCTTGACACTACTAGATGGTGATCTTTACTTTTAACATCAATAACAGCACTCCTATTTACCCTAGTATCTTGTATTGATCCTGCCAGTCTTCGATTTACTATAACATAATCAATAAGGTTTGCTGTCTTACCATCACGTGAATACCATGTTAGCTTATGAGCCATTTTATGACCAAACACCGTATTGGTTATAACTAGATTGTTATACCTACAAAATTGCAAAAGTCTGTATCCATTACTGTTTTCTTTTACTACACCAAATTTACCTAAGCTGGGATACCATCTATCCTTATTTCTACCAACCTGGGCGTTAAAATCTCCCAGTAATAACATCATATTTCTACCTGGGACCTTGTCTATTTGCTCCTGTAACTGTAAGTAGAATTCATCTGAGTCACTAGTATCTCCATCAGTCGGTTCTACAGGGGCGTATACTACTATAACTGATACCTTGAACTTTCTAGTCATAAAATGAGCAATTAGTATTCTATTATTAATACCTTCCCAGCCTAAACAAGACTTAGCCGCTTCCTTATTCATCATGAGCCCTACTCCCTGTCTATGTAACCCATCCTTCCTGCCTGAGTAAATAAATTCTATATCACCTAATTTCATGCTTCCTACCCCTGGGATATGAGTTTCTGAAACTCCTAATAGATCCAGTTCGAATCGTCTGAATTCGTCAGTCAAAATGTCGATACGATAGTCATTTTTTAATGTCGTAACATTCCAAGTTCCAATTTTCATATTCTTTAAATCATTGAAATTTTTTTCGCCTCAGGAAAAGCAATGATCCCGGATACCAGTGCAGGACGGGGATCACATATCTTCTCAAGTCTACACCGAAGTGCTTAAGCCGGCTTAGAACCGGACAGCAAGAAGTCCCTGGGACCTCCATGAATGGAGGCTTTGTGCAATCCTGGGCCCATCTTGGTCACAACATGGTTTTCAGCGCTTGGCGATGCTCTTCTATCAACAAGAGTCGAACTCCTGCACAGACAATCTCAAGCCTATTACCTCCGACTCATTATATATTCATGCCTACAAATATTATGCTACTACGGGGAGGCAACCCGTAACAGATAAATTAGCTAGGAAGAGGTTTTTCAGCCCAAAGACGCCCATCAAAACATACCAATCCCAGAAGAATTGTCCATTAGTCAGAATCCCGTGCGAATGCTGTGTCGTTTACTAGGCTATAATTTCCTCGAGGGGCGCCACTCCTCAAGTGGGAATAGAGTTGACCGCAAGGTCCCCAGTCTTGCTGGTACCCCGAAAAGGTCGAGGCAGCCCTTTGCAGAGGCCGTTGTCCATAGATCTGGATCTTACGCCCTGCCACAGTTGTCCTCCTATAGAGGATCCTCCCGCGATGGTGTTCTGCATCACCATGCAATTTAACCCATTGCTGGGAGAAGGTTTGCAACTCATGGAACTTGTGGATAAACAAGTGGGCCCTTTTGAGTGTACATTTGAGGGGCCTTCTTCCTCCTTCGCCTGTATTTATGACCCCGGGCAAGGGTGCCCCAGATTCTATTATGGACCCCCAGGGACAAGGTCCCCCCTTGGTCCATGCCTCCTATGGAGGTACCCTACATATCTGTAGAGCGTTCCCCTATCGCCACCTGGGGACATGCTGAATGGCCTGGGGGAGGCCAGACAAACGGATCACTTTTGTTTTGCAAAGGCAATAACTCAGTGACATATTTAACCTACTACTTATAAATATACATAACTCACTGACTAGGCCTATATAAGTTATATATAGAAATATATAACTCAGTGACATATTTAGCCTACTACTTAAAATATGTGTAACTCACTGACTAGGCCTATATAAGTTATATACAGAAATATATAACTCAGTGACACATTAAACCTATTACTTATAAATATCTAGCCTAATTTAATGATTCACTTCAACTAATATCTAAT
>JAQQPU010021204.1:1602-14882 GCA_029168905.1 Artemia sp. Kazakhstan ARC1039 | reverse complement strand
ATTTTCTCAGGCGCGTAACTTTTGATGGGTAAGATTAAACTTGATGAAACTTATATATTTGAAATCAGAATTAAAATTCGATTCTTTTGATGTATCTATTGGTATCAAAATTCCGTTTTTTCAAGTTTCGGTTACCATTGAGCCGGGTCGCTCCTTACTTACAGTTCGTTACCACGAACTGTTTGATAACGTTTTCAAGTTCGCTAATCAATGATAATAACTGCTGCATTGGGGGGAGGAGATGTCTTGTTTTAGGTGCAGTAGGAACGTTGTTTAAGTTGTCGGACAGGCAGGAAGCACAGGTCTTGAATACTGTAGCTTGGTCAGGGGTTTGACAACTGAAATCAGTTGTTTTTGAAACGAAATTGGTTTGGCAGGACACAACGTACGTGGATGAGGGGGAGTCTCCTGGGGCATGTCATTGGTTCGGCAAGGAATTGATTTGAGAGACGATAAGGGTGATGACCTCACTTCCTTCAAAATGCTGACTAGGTCACTTCCCGATGGGTGACGTGGAAGTGTCTTAAGAGTAGACGGGGTCTGGGGGAACAACGCAAAGAGTCATCAAAAGCTACTACCTTGTCATTAGTATCTTCTTTTGTAGTACAATCTAGGCAAAGCCAATTTCTTGATCACTTGGAACTTTCTATACCGGAGCAATGTTCATGGAAGTAAAACTCACAGCTACTGCACTGAATAGAGTTAATAGTAACTCTTATCTGCATTCCTGGCATACTCTCTTTGCCATTTTTTGAACTGAATGGGTTTTAATATATTATCAAAGAAAATTTTTGACCGGTGTAGGTGCATCTTGCACAAACGCTGATTAAAATTCAAGAAGATTTCAAGAGGCTATTAGTTGTATATCATGGGATCAAGTTTTAGAAGAAAAGGAAGATGTTTCAGTCGCTTTCGATAAGTTTTTAAATGTGCTTTTACCGGTTTATGATTCTTGTTGCCCTATAAAAAGGAAAAAAGAGCCTAGAAAACCATGGATTAATGCTGCAATAATAGAAAATCTTAAAGAAAGAAAGAAGCTTTACCGTTTGTATCTGGATTCTAATACGCAAGAAGACTTGCGTATTAGAATCCATATGCAAGAAGATTCAAGCGAGCAAGGAACTTGGTGAATTCTCTGAGGAGATCTGCTGTCAGAAATTATTATTCTGAAAAGTTTAGTGAAAATGCTATTGAAGGGTGAACGTCAAAATTGAAGGGTGAACGTCAAAATTGTAAAATTGATGAAATTTTAGGGAATTGAAAACGAGTGGTTGAACAGAAGCATACCGCTGATAAATTTTGTAAATATTTTTCAAAGATTGGGACGTTAATTAAAAGTGATATTGCTCAGTCTAGTGAGGTGAGTGTGAGTGAAGGCTTCATTGATGAAATAAGGTCTGGAAGCGCAATGGTTATCGAGCTCTGTACTACGCTGGAACTTGAAAAGGTTATTAGAAAATTAATTCGGATTCTGCCGGGATATATGACCCAAGTCTTAAAGCTTTTAAAGCTGTTGTATGTTATTTATTACCATCTATTTTATTTTGAATAATCATTCAATGGAGAAAGGCCAATTTCCAGATGCTCTAAAGCAGGCATGAGTCATACCACTGCACAAGGGTGGAAAAAAGCAAAAGATGACTAATTGGAGACCAATATCAATCCCACCTTTATTTTCAAATTTTTCTGAAAAAAACTATGCATGGGCGACTATATAGATATCTTGAGTCCTTGGGGTTACTATGCAATAATCAGTTTGGATTTAGAAAGGGCCAATCAACAAGTCATGCAATGCATCATTTGGTTGATAATATGAACATTGCATTTGAAAGTGGAAAAATTCTGTTAACAATTTTTATTGACTTTAAAAAGGCTTTCGCTACGGTTGATTTTGAATTATTGCTGCGTAGACTTAGTGATTTGGATATCAGGGATAATTCTCGTCAGTGGTTTAGATCCTATTTGCATGGAAGATCAATGCGGGTTACGATTAATGACACTACTACAACTACTATTACCAACAACTCACCCCAGCACCAAGCCGCCTGAGGCCAACACAGCTACGCACGCTCCTCCTCCACCCCAATCTATTCAAAGCCTCCCTTTTTACACCCGCCCACGAAGTTCCCATTTCCTTTAAATCTTTCTTTATGACGTCCTCCCACCCCAGACGGGGACGACCTGCTTTCCGTTTAGCGCTAGATGGTTGGCCGAAAAGAACAATCTTCGGCAATCTGTCATCCTTCATCCGCACAACGTGCCTTAGCCACCTCAACCTTTCTTTCATTGTAGCCCTAGAGAGCTGTATTGAACCACATTTTTCGTATAGCCTATTGTTTGAAATACGGTCAGTCAGCCGGGTACCCAGAACAATCCTTAAGCAGTTTCTCTGGAAAACATCTAGCAAATCTTCATCCGCTTTTCGGAGCGTCCATGCTTCAGAGCCATATTTGACCACTGTCATCACTGTAGCTTCTAATATTCTAATCTTGGTTTGCAGGCTTATCTTCCTGTTCTTCCAGACTTTTTTTAACTGTGAAAAAAAAAACCCTGAGCCTTGGCTATTCTATTTTTAACATTTTCACTGCTCCCACCATCTTTACTAACAATACTACCAAGGTAAGTGAAGCTGCCCACCTGATCAATCTTTTCATTACCCAACGTCGCCTTTCCATCTTCACTTATTCCTAGCCTTAGTGACTTAGTCTTCCTAACATTATTTTCAAACTAATTCTAGCACCCTGAACTCGCAAAACCTCTAAAACTTCATTCATTTTGTTCACACTTTCATCTAGGATGCTTAAATCATCAGCATAATCCAAGTCCAGGAGACTTTTTGCTCCCCATTTGATTCCGTGGTCTCCCATTGCCTTTCCTGTGCTCCTTAAAACAAAGTCCATCGAAATAATCCATATAAAGGGGGATAGAACTCAACCCTGCTTAAATCCTGATTTAAAACAAAACCAGCTGCTAACCTCATTTCCTACCTTAACCGTTGCAGTGTTATTCTCGTACATAGCACTAATCACTTTAATGTATTTGTCTGGTATACCATACAAGGATAAAACCTTTACTAACGCTCTTCTATCAACAGAATCGGACGCTTGCTCATAATCTATAAAACTGAGGACCAAAGGTGTTTGAAAACTAAGGCACTTCTCAATTATTAGCCTAAGAGTAACAATTTGGTCGACACATCTCTACCTTTTCTAAAACCGCACTGCTCTTCTCTTAAAACTTTGTCTACGGCATCTCTCAGTCTAAAAAGTATCATATTACTAAGTAATTTACTACCTACAGAGACCAGACTAATGCCTCGATAATTACCCCACTCACTTTTATCACCTTTCTTATAAAGTGGCTTAATTAAGGTTTTCCTAAAATCGTTAGGTACTTCCCCTTTTTCAAGAATCATATTCATAATCTTCAGTAACTTATGTCTAACCTCAGAGCCACCATATTTAAGAAACTCGTTTACCACCCTATCAGCATCTGGGGCCTTATTATTCTTTAATCCTTTTAGTACTGTTGCTAATTCCTCCTCACAAAACAAATCTTCCTTCACATCCAAGGTATCACAAACTTTTTCATTTTCCTCTATGTTTTTTCCTGCAACTCTATCTCGGTTAAGCAAATTCTCAAAATGTTCGGCCCATCTCTCTTTACTTTTTCCCTTATCGCTAATTGCGACCCCATTCCTATCTTTAACTGGGCCAAGTCCAGATTGACTACTCCCTCTCAATTTGATAACGTGCCAGTACAATATTTTACTATTATGCCGTCTAGCTCACAAGTAAGCTAAACAGCATAATAGTAAGTTGTGGAGTTCCACAAGGATCTGTTTTGGGACCACTTTTATTTCTAGTATATGTTGATACGTTAAGATTTGATCCTCCTGTTATAATTCTTACAGTATTTGCAGACGACACAGCAGTTGCAATTGCAGAGTCGAACCTTCTAGATCTCGTAGTTCACGCAATGATGTCCTGCAGTACCTGAATACATTTACTAGTCCCATTTTTTAAGTGTTAATGTTAGTAAAACTAATTATATGATTTTTAGCCGTACCGGATAAATTCTTTGGATAGTATTTGCTTTGGTGGTACTATTATTAATCAAGTTTTTGAAGCGAGGTATTTGGGATCTTTTGTTGATTGTAATTTGCATTGGAAGAAACATAGTGAAATTATATCGTCCAAGGCAGCAAGAGGCCTAGATTTACTTCGTCCTTTTCTTAATTTTTTCCCGGTCTCAGTTTTAAAGATTTTTTATGGTACGATTATCCAACCTTATATTGTATATGGGTGTGCTCTTTGGGCAAGCAATTTTTATGCTAATTATAGAAGTATCCAGACGATTCAGAATAAAGCAGTTGGTCTTTTGGTGAAAATGTGCTAATTTTAGTGATACACTTGTTTGTTATTCCCATTTTAAAATTTTGAATGTTGGTCAGTTACGGGATCACCAGTTATTAACCCTGGTATACCAATGTTTAAATTGCGTTTTGCCAACTTGTTTTGTGGATATTTTTTCTACTAATTCTGATTATCATTCTTGTCATACTAGGAATGCGGATAAACTATTGTATGAGAAGAGAAATACAGTGGGATCAGCTCATGTGTTTCGTCCAGGGGCGGATTCAGCATTTTCTTTTGGGGGGGGGGGGGGGGGCGGCAACCAAATTGGTTGGTGCGAAAAAAATACGTTGGGGGAAAGTTTAAATAACGCAAACCTGGGTTAATTAAGCAAAATCCCACACTTTCAGCTCCCCCGGGGGGGCCGGGCCCCCCCCCCCCCCCCCCCCTGATCCGCCACTGGTTTCCTCACGTAAGTGTAACCCTCTGGAATATCCTCCCGGACAACATTAGGAGCTTTGAATCAGTTTCTCCATTTAAATCACAGGTCAAAAGTTCCTACTTGGTTGGGATACAGGCTTTGAGCAGGTCCTTTGTAAGGGTTTAGTCTTTTCTTTTTTCTCTCTCTTTCTTTTTCTTTCTTCTTCTTTTAATTTTGCTTCTTTTTTTTAGTATATTTATTTATATGTTATTGATTTTGTGAATTAATTAATTAATTGAGTCACTACACACAGGCTATTTGACCTTCTAGTAGTGGATATGTTTGTTTTATTTTATTTTTTGTTTTGTGAATTGATCAATAAAGGAATCTCGTACTTTAAAATGTTTTCCCTTTTCATATGCTTATGGATCAAAACTCAAATGTAAAATTTGCAAGTTTTTAAAAATCATTGATGACCACGGTCAAGACCTTTGAGCGTCAAATGAGTGCCATGGGTCGCAGTTTCCCCACCACTACCCTAGATGCTGCTCACAATATTCTTGAAATGTATGTTTTTCTTTCAGCTTATAGATACTTTGAAATTGCTGATTGTCCGTCAGGTGTACAATGAACAGCTAAAGCAGAAATCAGCCTGGCTCTCTGCCATTCTTCCGGAAACTGTGGACATCAAGAGTCTGCTTTCAAAACTAACCGATGAATGGTGAGTTTATTCTGTTTGTTGTTGGTCATTTGCTTAGTCCATCAATATCACAGAGCAGTCAATGGAAAAAACCGGCAAATTGTCTAGGAGACCTGTGAAAAAAAAGGTGTTAACCCACAACAAATTTGTATACAAATAATTCGTTCACTGAACGACCAAAAAGTATGTTCTGATTCCGAATCCAGAAACTTTTCTGCTATAGTTCTTTCACAAGGTTGAGTTTTTTTTAGGTTGAGTTAGATGTTGAAGCAAAAAAAAATATTGACTGAGTAAACACCAGCAAATGTGATCAAATATGTCATTTCTACGCTTTTTTGCTAATGAACATGGAACCAAATATTGGAAGTCAGTGGAATTGTTTGAGGCTCTAAGCTCTGAGGAAGAGTGAGGTTAAAGGAGAAGAAACGCGTGAAAAAAGGGTTTAACCTCAAACAAATTGCTATGCTAATGATTCTTTCACTAACCGACAAGAAAATATGTGTTAATTCCGAAAAGTCGGCTGTTCAAGGTCTCAAAAATTTCAGTTTTTCTTAGGTTGAATATGAGGTTGAGGCAAAAAATGTTGATTGAGTAAATACTAACAAATGTTATCAAATATGTCATTTCTACGCTTTTTTGGCTGATGAAAATGAAAGCTCTCTGGGGATTTGTTTGGGGCTCAAAGCTGAGGAAGAGTAACGTTAAGGGAAAAGAAACGATTGAAAAAAGGGGTCTTCAAAAATTTTTATACTAATGATTCTTTTTCAAACTGACCAAAACTATGCATTGATTCCGAATCTGAAAAGTCTGCCGCTCAAGTTCTAAATGTGACAAATATGACATTCTACTTTTTATAGCTGATGAAGATCAAAGTAAATATTTGAATTCGAGGGGAATTGTTTGGGGCTCAAAGCTCTGAAGAAGAGAAAGGTTGAGTGAGTGGAAACGTGGGAAACAAGGGGTCAATCTCAAACAAATTGCTATGCAAATGATTCTTTTGCGGATCGAGCAAACAGTATGTGTTGATTCCGAATCCAAAAAGTCTCCCACTTTTTCACAAATTTGAGGTTTTTGAGGTTGAATTAAAGGTTTATAAATTCGAAGGTCGAAATATCATTCGTAAAATCCGGCGACCGGAGTAAGCTGGTTTCATGTCGGACCGTTCAAACATCGGGCGAATTTTTACGATCCGACAAATCATAGAAAAAGCCACGGAGTTCCGACAAAAAGCTTTTTTTTTACCTTCGTCGACTTCCGTGCTGCGTTCGACTCAGCGGACCGAGAAGCTCTTTGGCGGATTCTAGAATCGACAGGCCTCCCTGAGAAATACTGCAGACTCTTCAAAGCTCTACACCATGGGACGGAGAGCTGTGTTCAAGGTAACGGCCGGTGCAGCCCGTTCTTCCAAATCACGACAGGAGTGCGCCAAGGATGTGCAGTGGCCGCAGAGCTCTTCAATGTCATCATAGACTACGTTATGACAAGGACTGCTTCACGTCTCAGCTTTGGACTCAGCTTTGGAGATCGTGTCATTACAGATGCTGATTTTGCCGATGACTTGGCCATTCTGACGGACTCCATGGAGCAGTTGCTGGAAGCGCTTCGAATCCTACGAGAAGATGCTGCAAAAGTAGGACTGCAGATAAACTGGACTAAAGCGAAAATTATGGCCATAGATCCATCCTCCCCTGCTGCCAATCCTTCAGTTAGCCTGGATAGCACCACTAGCATCGAAGTTGTCCAAAGGTTCGAATACCTGGGCTCCATAATTTCTTCAGATGGCTCACCTCTTTAAGAACTACAAGCGAGAATATCCAACGCGTCTTCTGCCATAGGCAGACTGAACCGTCACCTCTGGCGAAAACCAAACATCAGTCGCACAACGAAGCTGCGGATTTTCAACGCCCTCGTCGGCTCTGTGATGCTCTATGGAGCTGAGACGTGGCAAGCTTCAGCCGCAACCCTCAAGGCAAGTGATGTCTTTCAGTCGAAGAGCCTGGGGAGGATCGAAGGTCTCCGATGGTTCGACTTCGTCAGCAATGAGAAGCTACTGCAGCTCAGCAAGCAGTCTCGGTTTTCGACCCAAGCAGCCGAGTGAACACTACGATGGTTCGGACACCTACTTCGAATGCCTCCACACATACCAGCGAAAACGATCCATGACTTCGACCCTATCAAAGCCGGTTGGAAGCGACCTCGCGGCCGACCGAAGAAACGATGGTCTGACAGCCTGTCCGAGTTTCTGACGATGGCAAATATCAGGTTGAGCGATGTGCAAACGCTTGCCATGGACCGAAGTGGATGGAGGAGGCAGACGTCACTCTCTACGCCGAGCAGCGCCCGGCAGGAGACATAAGTCAAAGTCAAGTCAATTTAAGGTTTAGGGAAACAAAGGTTGCCTTAGTAAATACCAGAAAATGGGATCAGAAACTAAAATTCCAGGCTTTTTTGCCAGTGAACATGAAACTAAATATTTAAAGTGAAGAAAAAAATTTGGGACTCAAAGCTGTGAGGAAGAGGTAGGGTACGCAGACCTAAAGGGCTCACACGACCTTCCTATGATTTCAAACTTCAATGACACGGCATCAAGTGGTTTTGAGTGACTGTTCAACGATTTAGTTTAACTTAAGTATCCACTCGAGATTCTGAACATCATACTGTTCGTGGAAATCTGCCTGACAAATTCACTTGGAATTGTTATCTAAATTCTGTTTTTACTCCATAGCCAGAATTTTGTCCGGGTAGGCAGTCTTTACTCTTTTGTTGTCAAGATTGCATTGAGCGATGAAGGCCGTATTATTGTCTTTTGAAGCTGTATGCTAATGAAGACGTCAGGAAGGTACCTATTCGCATTGAAGCATTCTACAAAACAGATAATCTCCATATAGAGTCGTACTACCTGGCTTGACAATGATGCCTTCGACCATTTATAGCCAATATTCATGTCGTTATTAACTGGTTATATATATAGATTTATATTTTTAGTAAATACAGATTTATTAAAAATAGGCCTATATATTTTTAATAAATTTAATATGGATTTTGAATAAGTTTCTGAAAAATCCTATTCATAATCAATACCTATTGTGATGTTACTTACTTTGGTCATTTTGGGGGCGGGGGGGGATCTTTTGCACTGATACAGTTCTTAGATAGTGAATTCTTCTTTTTGTAGTTCTTACATAAATTACCTATTAGGCTCAATCAAATATCTCAATTCTTATTGCAAACCTCGAAAGCAATCCGATCAGATGATTTACCATCCTAAGTTTGACGATAGCCAGTGACATTACGTGGAAGGTGTATTATCCAATCCAAGCGTGGGAGGAGCGTTATCCGATTCAATGACATTGCGCGAAATTTCGTGGGCGGACGAGTTAGGTTACATACCCAATGAAATTGAGGAACACCTCAGTTCATGTATTTTGCTGGGAGTGAGATATCTGCGTAAGCGTTAATAATTTGTGGTATTTGATCATTCTTTCATTTACGTCATAATTTACATGGTTTTCCAACGGAACGCAGTCTTTAGTTTGATTCAGGATGTCACTACTTTTATTGTTGACATTTTGCTTCAGGCTGTGGCTTGCGGTTGTGAGGTGTGTAACATTAGTATCAGGTTGTGGCATGGTTGTGTCTTCTGAGGCTCGGAGCACTCAACAAGGATCTTTGTTTCCGCATTTCGTGGAACCAAGTTTGGAATTCTCCCCCGGAGGGTAAAGGGCTGGCGGCAAATGCTAGCCAGTTCAAGATTAGGTTGAAACGTTACCTTTTGGATGTTAATAAATTTAAAATTTAAATTAATTTAATAAATTTAATATTATATAATTTACTGAATTATTAAATAAATTATATTAATAAATAATATTAATAATTATAATATAATATAATTTATTATAATTTATTAATAATAATATAATATAATTTATTAATAGTAATAAATAAATATAATTTAATAAATTAATTTAATTAATTTAATAAATTTAAATTAAAAATAAATTGCGCGAAATTTTATTACACTACTGCGTTTTTATTTATTACACTATCTTTATTTAGCTTTCAAGAAAAAGACGCACTTTTGGTGGGCATGGAAGCTCTAGGATTTGCTTTGCTGGACTATCAACAGCCGAAAGGTCAAAAGTTCCTAACTGAAACCAAAGTTCACACTCTTGGAGCAAGACTATTGGCCAAAACTGCCAGGAAAACTCCCGAAATACTTCCTTCAATTTTTTGTACTTTGGCTAATCTTCTTGTCCAAAGGACTGATTCAGATCAGTACGTAGGTAGGCGAAGTTAACATATACACTTGTTTAAGCATATTTATTATAACTCGTCATGGAAAAACTAAGGGTAAAAATTGAATATCTTTCTGTTTTTAATTAACACAATATTTCTGTATATTATTGGCAATAATGTTGGCTAATAATTGTTTGTAATAATAGCGGGTAATAGTATTTAATAGTACAAAACATGGTAAAAGTAATTTTGGTACGAGTAGGTGCACTGTGATTTCAGAGTTAGATTGAAATATTAGGTCTATCATTGGATTGGTAATCAACAACCTTCAAAACGGTTAAATACTAGCTTTGGTGAAAACCACTCCTTATGAATACTATAATTGAAATCAATATATGCATATTTTTTTATTTAAAGTGATTCGATTTTTCTTATACCCCTATCTCGTATACCCCTATATACCCCTATCTCGTCCATTATAAACTTTTTTAGTTTGCGTGGTCAAACTATTTAGGATTGATTGAATGGTCTTGCCAATACTTGTAGAGCTTAGATAAGCGATCCAAATAAGCGACAGAAAACCAAAGCTGACATCTACTTACCCTGAAATCTAAGAAAAACCTTGTAACTTCTCTTATTTTGTGTTGGAGACAGATATATTTAGTTTTAGAGAAACTTATATAATTAGAAAGTGTAAATTTTGTTTTTTTCGATCAAACGGAGAAGGGTTATCTTACTAAAATTCAGGAAAGGGTTGTCCCTAAAAATGTTTTTTCAATGGTGCGACCCGCTTTGAATGAAACTTTACCGACAGAATTTCACTGTATTTTCAATCAAATCACAAATTCTCAATAGGTTTCAATGATACGTAGTTCCCTGAGATAATTCGCTAATGGACCCTTTGCCTTTGAGACATTCAGCCGACGTTGAGGCTCACAAAATGATGTTTAAGGTATCGAATCCACTTAGATTTATTATTTGCCGTCTGTGTTCATTTACATTTTATGATAGATATAATCTATGGTCACGTGGTTCAAGAAGACGAGGCTTATGGAAACATTTTTTTTTTTTACTGTTGGCTGGAAGTTGAATTGGTTCATCCAAGTCTGCTTTTGAAATCTGGGTCTATAAATAAAATTTTCCTTCCGTCATTGCACTAAATCTGGCTTTAATTTAAACACGTCAGATATGTATTCTATTAGTTATTTTGTTCAATCATTGCACTAAAAGCAATTCGGTACAGAATACAGAAGGCAGTCTTTTTTTCTATAACTGACCTATGATTGTAAGTGTTAATTTTTAGTGATTCAGATGTGGAGTTGGTTTTAGGGGAGGGAAGGAGGGGGCACTTGCCCCGGGATAGAAATTTTAGGGGCACAAAATTTCAAATAAATAATCATTCAAATAAACAATAACGGTTATAATGATTTTGTAATTTTTGAAATTTTATTTTTATTAAAATGAAGGATAGGGCGCTGTTAATAAATGAAAATAATTAATGAAATATTTATTTAATTAATAAATTGAAAATAAGTTGTTAGTAAATGCAAATTTTGTAAAAAATTGGCCTGAAAAATTTGTGGTATACTTGGGGGGGGGCTAAATAAGATTTGCCCCGGGCGCAAGAGAAATCAGAACCGCCCCAGTTCAGATGTCAAAATGAATCTTTTCAATCATATGCTTGTTTGGATATTTTTTCGTTAAGGCACTTGATTGGTTCTTAACTATTGTTGTCACCTGCCATATATTTAAATATTGACGAAGACCATACTGCCTTTCCATCATATTATTATTATTATTATTATTTATTGGAAAACCCGTCATACAAAAAAGGAAAAGACGGAGCAATAAGCAAAACAACAAAAAAAAAGCAATACACATAAACTTAGGAGTTATACATGTGGTTTATAGTGACGAACGCTGGAGCTAAGATCTAAATCAGCACTCAGAACAAATAACACAAAACGAGAAAGAAAAACACAATTATACACTGCTCTGTAGGTACGCGACATGTAAAGCAAGAGAAGATAATGAGACAATTTCTGAAGACAGTGAATTACACAGTTAATACGACCTAAGCAGATATTTCGGTTATATATGCAACTGCTGATTTCAGGGAGATAACACCCTGAATAAAAGGAATAAAAAGACAACAAACTTATTCAAAAAATTTCAAGAGTCTATATTATAAAATCATAAAACAAATACCATGCAGTTGTGAAACTTGCTGTGCTGGTAAACACACCAAAACTTGGAAAAAGGAGT
Organism: Artemia sp. Kazakhstan ARC1039; assembly: GCA_029168905.1. Lineage (NCBI taxonomy): Eukaryota > Metazoa > Arthropoda > Branchiopoda > Anostraca > Artemiidae > Artemia > Artemia sp. Kazakhstan ARC1039. The sequence goes on along the minus strand of JAQQPU010021204.1, from coordinate 2,905 downwards.
ATACCAGCACAAAGAAAGTATAGAAAAAACATCAAATAGTTCAACATCCTTTGATTTAACTTTATGCAACCCCACTTTTAAAAACCCCACCCATTCTGTACTATTTGACGAAACAATTCAAATTAGCAATGATCTACGAATCAAACAAAATGTCTGTGAAGTAACTGAAATTAAGGAAAATTTAAATGATAGAGGTTTGAGTGTATGGCAGTGTACACAGGGCAAAATCTTACCATTAAGGATTTTTCAAATTGTAAACCATATGAATGTATGCCTCTTTTTGTCAGTCTTGGCTGAACCTGTGTGAGGTAAGGAGGCTAAGAATCTTTCAAGTGTATTTATAATTTTCAATTTTTAGTAAGTTTGTTTACTTTTCATTTGTTTGTAATCTCCCTGACGGATGTTGTAATATAACCAATTAATTTCATCGTTTCAGTAGAATGACTTAACAGCACATCTCCAGAAAGCTGTTTTCTTTTACTTTTACAAAAAGGTGGTACTTTTTGGGATGAAAATGGTATTTCCCGACTTCAAGCTCTATACGAGGTCTTATTTTCAGGTTTCCTAAACGAGTTTAAGAATCTTAGCAAAAAATTAAAAAGGGTATAAATCTAGATTAGGGGCTGTTAAGAAGGAAACATGCTAAGAAAACAATTCTTACTTAATAATATGCAGAATAATTGTAGTTAACGCAAGAAAAGTTGCAAGTGTCATCTATCTTAACAAATTTTGCGCTTTTATAGATGCACGTTTACCTAGCAGTTTCTGTGTTTCCGACGTTTTGGCTCAGATTCAGAGCGTTACATAACCATTTTCGTTACCAATGCTTCCTGTATCCATCTACAATTGACATCTGTTTTAAAAATTTTGCGCTTTTATAGATGTGCTTTGCCTGACAGTTTTTGTGTTTCAGACATATTGGCTAAGATCCAGAGCGTTACTTGACCATTTTCGTTGCCAATGCTTTCTGTATCCATCTATAAGTGATATCTATCTTAAAATGTTTTGTGCTTCTATAGATGTGCTTTTACCTAGTATTTTCTGTGTTTCAGACGCATTGGCTCAGATTTGTTTACATACTGAGATGTATATTAGTCGGAAACATTTGGAAAAAGTTCTGCAAGTTACCGTACGGCTTCCTGTTGATAAGGGGTGTATGATTATGTCAAGTCTCTACCCTGTAATGCGAATGAACAAAGACATTAGAGATATGGTTTTAATGACGATGAGGAAATATCTTGCATCTAGGTAATTTTAGTATCCCTTATATATATAGGTGATTTCAGTATCCCTTATATGTATA
>JAQQPU010021202.1:0-14883 GCA_029168905.1 Artemia sp. Kazakhstan ARC1039 | reverse complement strand
TAATCCTACAAACATTGGGAAATATCACCAGTTGATTTATTTGCACTAGTTTTATTGATATATGTTAGATAGGCTGTTGAGTAATAATTTTTGCTCGTTTTAAGTTTAAACTTCGCTCTTTACTTCCCTCTGACAAACTTTTTTTTAAATTAATATCCATAAAAAGCCACGCTTTAATTCTGTATGAAAATTTTTGCAGCATAAAAAAGATGAAATAAAATGGTAAGAAAGACTTTTTACTTACCAAAATAATATATATAAAAATTTCACAATCCCTTTTCGAATTTGACACTTTTGGCCCAGTTTCTAATTTTTATGCGAGTCAGTTGAGTGTCTATTTTTTAATTTCTAATTTTTAGTTTTCTAAATTTTCAATATTTATACGAGTCCGTTTCCATTTTTGGGCTACTTCTGGCCCAAAATATTAATACTATAATTCTATTTAGTTTTTAATACGATCGTGCAGCTTGTTGACGACGTTTGCCACCCTGAAACTAAACTCGCTTCGCAAAAGTATTCTACGCTCCGATTAAATCTGTTAAATCTCCATCTTAGAGTTTTCCAAGATGACGAGTACGATGGTATACTTTCTGGTTTCTTAATTCAAACTTCCAGAAGCGATACCCAAAAGAGGCGCGTTCCGATGCCATGTGACACTAAAACAGAGTGATATGAGTGCCGATTTACAAGAGGTATATGACAATTATCGTTACCGTTCCATATGATCCCTTTTAGCCTGTCTCGACCAATATTGTGCACAGTAACCCTTTAGAAATAAAAAAATGTTTCCTGTTAGTACGGGGAAAGGAGAGACGTGTCAGGGTTATATTTCAAGTTAAGGACTATAATTCCCTGGTTGAGAGTTCTATCGTGTTTATAAGCTATATTTCCTACCATGAGTAATATAAGAGAATTTACATAATTAAAAGCTGGTGATTTCATCTCTTTATTTTTTTTGCAACCTTGGTTTACTTGTCATTATGCATACTTCATAAGAGACATATCAGCATGGTTGACTGCACAGAGGGTGTTATTCTATTCTAGAAACAACGACAAATTAGCAGACATTTTTCATACGAGTTTAAATTTTCAATAAAAAAGAACAATAAAAACTAAGAACGGGTAAATAAAGAAAAAAGCTGAGCTAGTCAGAAATCATATGAAAAATGCATTAAATCAGATAAAATCAAACCATTTTCACTTTTTCCTCATAAAAAAATACTACTTCAATCAGTATGCGTTACTTATTAGTTTCACAACTCTGTTTGAATGATTTGAAAAGTCCAATTTTTCATGCACTAACGGCAACCCTGTCAATGGATACTGGTTTTTCGCAATGTCATGCAACATGCAATTTTGTTATTATAGTTAAAAACAGGCTGGTAGTCAGTCTAGCTGCAATTTTCTTGGCATTCTTTATTATTTAAAACAGTAAGCTCTGCTGCTTGAAAATAACGGATATTTTTTTTCGTGGACGTGTTTCACAGTATCTGCAAAGGTATTTAGGACTGAATATATTATGTAAATATTTACTGCCAAGGAGGGGGATATTTTTGTCTTAAGGTGACCATGATCTTTACCCGTATTTTCATAATTGGGAGGAAAGACTAATTCAAAAACTTAGAACTACGCTCCAGCACAAGAAAGTGGACGTTAAATTAATGCAAACAGCTTTTTTGACAAATTTGACATTGAAAGAAGCAGAGGACTTTGCCCGAAAGATTTAGGCTTTGTTGATATTTCAATTTATCATCGTTTAGTTAGTTGGATCGTATTTCAGTTTGAAAATCTTTCCTTGTCTTTCAGAAAAATATTGTTTACCGTGGTTTCTCAGTGGATTGTTTTAGACTTTTAATTGTTTGAAACTAGAAAATGCGCACCATAATCCTGAAGGTTATAGTTAATATTTAGTGTTCTAGTCCGCGGAAGCGGTTACATTAATCCATTAAAGTTTCTGGGGAGGGGAAAGAGTGTAATTTTTGCAATATGTTCAATTCCAGTAGTTTTCAGCTTGTAATTTCATGAGGTTTTTTCAAAGGCCAAACTACCTTTTCATGACGCATAAATAACAGTTCAATAGGGAAAATCCTTTCCCTATTCTCTTTTATTGCCATAAATGTAGCAAGGTAGAAAAATGTGGTGACTCACGGACTTTCGAAGTATTTTTCCCTGACCAAGTGGACTTAGATCATGCAATCGCAAACCCGTCAAGAATAGGATACGATGCGTACAGAGATGAGCCTTTTCTGATCCTTCCCTAGAAATGTTACAGGCGTCACAAAACGGATTCAATTATATCCTGGAACATAAACGGCGAGGTTTCTGAGAAGCTTCGTTTTCTTTAGTCGCTGGTAGAGCAATTCGGTATCGTGTGCCTTCAAGAACATTTTATTTCCAGAGACTGGTTGCCCCTTACAAGCAGGGTTGCCAACTGCCGGCGCCAAAAAAGAGTGCAAGTCAAGGCTAAAATAGTGCAAGTTGTTAAAAGCGTGTGCAAGTCAAAAAATTTGCGCCCGCGCGGCTGCCGCCGCGCGCGCAGCCCCTTTCACTGTTCTGACCATTCTTAATTTCTTACGTCATTTACACATAGATTATCAGTTATCCTTCTACCGATAAACATATCATCTTTAAATTTTTAATTGTATTTAAAATAAAGTTAGAAAATCAAGCTCTAAATAATAAGTTAGATAATGATTATCATTCTTTTTTTTAGCTTAAAAGGTAATACTCTGCTTGAAATTTGCAGGTGTTTATTTTGATTGCTTAGATCTTTAACTGAACAATAGTTGAATAAAAGGAGTGGGTTCCACTGCTCAAGGATCTGTTCAACGGAAGCTTTAAGGGTGAGCTATCGCGTACTTGAATTTTACAAAAGCTTATGGTTTTCCACATGACGGAAATGTTGGTAGATCCTTAGTTCATCCTGTCTTTTTGGGCTATTTGCCACATATGCAACTATGTCACGAATAAAAATGTCAATTCCATCTGGCAACTTCTTAGCTGCATATGCAGAACAGAGAGAAAGGCAATGGATAGTGCAGCCTAGCACAAGCAAATCTGGCACATATTCTTTTAACAGCACACCAAGTACTTTTTGATGTCCAGTGTTAATACTGGCACTGTCAAAGGCAATCGCCATCAAATTTTGCAAAGGTATTCCTAGGCTTCCCAATTGTCCAAGTATGAGACGTTTTTGCCCTTCTGAACTGTCATGGCTTACTGGCAAAAGCCCCAGAAAGTCTTCTCGGACTATATCTTTGGAGTCTTTGTACTTTGCTATAGGGACCAAGACCTTCTGCCAAGATTTATCGGTAGATTCGTCAACTATTAAAGAGATATGAACTTTCTTCAGTTCACAAAAAAGCACATCTCTTTCTATAGGGGCAATGACGTGTCTAATTATCCCAGTAGTTTTAGTTTTGCCCTGATTGAAGCTTTTACAAAGTTCTCAGTCTTCAAAAACATTTTTCAGGACTGGGATTGAAATGTCCATTTTTGTAATGGGAATGTCTTCCAAGACGACCCGCAATATAAGCTTAAAGCTGGCTTCAATTATAGACTTAGCATGTAATTTTTTGGGAAGGCCTTCATACTGCAGCATTTTATGTCTGATTGTTCTGAACCCTGCTCTTGAGGAAGTTTGTTCTAAGATGGCGTCTCACGTTTGCCAAACATCCGATTATGTCTTTATAACACATTTTACAGTAAGCTAAGTCCTCGCATCCTTTAAAAAACGATCAGAAATTAAATATTTTTTTTTCAACTGAAAGTAAGGAGCCACATTAAAACTTCAACTGAAAAAAATTACAACGCATATTTAGCGAGTCTCCTGCTCCTCAACACCTCACTCTTTACGCTAAAGTTCGAATTGTGTCCCAATTCTTTAAAAAAGACTCTTGAAACACAAGGGTCGTTTAAGTAGAACAACAAGAAGCTTTTTTAAAAGTACTAGAAAACTTTAGCGTGAAAAGCGAGGTGTTGGGGAGGGGGCAACCCACTTCAAATAAATTTCAGTTCGTTTTAAGTTTTATTGTTGCTCCTTACTTTCAGTTGAAAAAACTTCCTGTTTTTTAACAGTGTTAAAAACAAGGCTGAAATAAATATGCAAAAAAGGAAAAAGGCTTGAACAGAAATACTAGGCACCTCTTTTCTCCTTGTCTCTTGTACAAGATTACTTGCTTACTGTATAAGCTCTCGGGAATATTACAAGGGGTAATTAGCCTATTCTACAATCAGCTTTGCTTAAAATTGAGAATATAAGCACTTAGTACTTCTGCCAAGCTTTGTCCATAAGCAAAGCTTGGCAAAGACAAAGATGTTTTAAACTCAATCCTACTTAATATTCAGCAAGCGAAATTGATGTGGATAATCCATACCTGGCCACAGTTTACCCCCTCCCCAACTGAAATTTTGAGTCTTCAAAAATCTTATCAAACCTAAGATAGGCCCGCATAATTCAAGCATCCATAGAAAAGTATTATTTTTTAGTATACCTGTCTTTTTGGTACTATATTGCTCATTTTTTGGTAAATATTGAGCAGTTCATATTATTGACCTATGAATAAAGTAAACATACCATTCGATGCCTTTTCTAATGTTCTTTCCGAATATACTAATTGCTTTTGGCGTAAATTCACTTTACTCCCAACCCCTAGCGTATTTATTTACTCATTAGGGAGGGAGGCTTGTAAAATTCATTTCTGACGCAAAGGAATGTTAAATTTGGATTCAGAATGTAATTCTGACTATAGAGGTAAGTTTGAACTTTACCCCCACCCCCATCTCAATGTGCAAATATATACCCTGAATTGGTATATTTGGGTGGGGTGAAGTGAATTTGCGCCAAAAACAATTATAGTATTCGGAAAGAGCATAAGAAAAGGCATGGATTGGTATGTTCACTTTATTCATGGGTCAAAAATATGAACTGCTCAATATTTCCCCATTTTCATTGTCATTTTCAATTGGCTCGAATATTTTTGGAACTGGATTGATTTCTGAGAGTGTCATTCACCTAACTCAGCTGCTTTCCAAAATAGCAAGAAGCGTCTAAAGTCTAAACTACAATTTTACGCTACCCCATATTTTCCTAGTTTACCCTTTTATATCATTTTGATAGTATGGGTTTCAGAAAAAATGACTATCACAAAAAGATATGGGTCATTCACGCTTTAAAATGATGTACAGGCCTAAAGTCTTTGCAGAATTTTATCATTTTGAGATTAGACTTAAGTAGGTTTATTTTGGTTGTTGCTTCTACATCGCCATACTTCATGTTTCATACTCACTTTTACATTTCCATGAAGAAAAATTGTGTCCAACAGTTTTCAACTTCCTTCTATAAAACTTGATTTGAATTTACCACGTTTTCACTGGTTATCTATGCTTTGATCTACTTCTTGGTAAATGGCTGAAAAAAGGAGAAAGACGCCTGGGGGACGGCCCAGGCATAGATAACAGATATCATACCAGCTACCTGTTCTATCTTTTGCACTTGAATGGTTTAATTTTTAATTTTTATGACTCTTATTACTTTTTCTATCGTCATTTCATAAAAGTGTGCAAAAAAGAGTGCAAAGAGCAAACAATGGGCAAAAAGAGTGCAAATCTGGTCCGTGGTGTGAAAGAGTGCTATGAAAAAAAGGAGTGCATTTCACACGAAAAGTGTGCAAGTTGGCAACCCTGCTTACAAGCCCACCTTGCGCTCTTGTCACAGTGTTCTAAGCAGCATTTCACCGGAAGAACCGAGGTCGCCCCAACGGAGGCCTCGTAGTGCTAAGCAAATCTCAACTCTAAACCCTAGAAGCTTGTGAATGCTTTGTCGCCGCAGCTTTTAAGGCTCTTGCTGTAAAAAATATCTATTTACCTACTATGGTGACCAAGCTTCCAAAGTCCGTTTTGCCTCCACATGTTTGAGGCTAGCGAATTCTGCTAAGAAAACTCTCCGTTCGTTTCGTAGATGTGTTATCACAGGTGACTTTAATTGTAATCTAACCCATTCTAAACGTCCACGTTCTGAAACTATTATAAGTATGCTCCCTCCCTCATTCTGATTGCTTAAAAAGAACAAGGAGTTAAAATACTTATCCCAGGCTAGCACTACGTCAAACCTGTACCATATAATGTATTCAGGCAGCCCAGTCCTTTTTGTGCCAGTAATGGACGATCAGGTCACCAGTGACCATCTCCCTGTATGTTTCTCGATACCCGCCATGAAGGCCAAATCTGGCGATTCTCAACCCAAGTAGTTTTTGAAGAAAATGTTGAGTAACTTGTGCGCACCAGAATTTTTCGAGTTATGCTACCCTATCCTAGTGAAACTGAAGGTTCCATACTACCTGTCACAGTCAAGTATCAACCTAAAAAAAATGAATTAAGGCTACAGCTAAACCTATACTCTGAGCAAATAATCCATGCACTGAAGTGCGCTGATAAGGCGGCGATTCCAGTGAGGCGGATACGTTTTGAGAGGCCAAGGGCTGGGATCGTAAATGTTGTCTAGATTTATTTGTCGTAAATGTTGTCTAGAAGTAATTTTTTAGGAATGCTCGACAGGAGCATCTAGTGGCGGTTAAGACGGTTACAGCTGTGAAGATTATAAATGACCCTGACCACCCCTGGAAGTCTCGTCGTCGTTCTGGGAAGTAGAACCACGAGGGCCTGATAGTATCCCAGAGTCTGAGTAGGGTGCTGATTTTAAAAGTTGTTTTTTAAGGCCTAATAGAAATATGGAAAGTTTTTTCGACACTGAGATTTCTTCATTGCTTGATTCTAATCAAAAACCAAATTCTATTGTGATTACATCGTCTGCTATTAAGGAGGCTGTGTTGAAGCTTAGAAAGAAGAAACTGTCGGCTGGCGCCAACAGCATCTTATTATCGCAAGTGACTTCCTGTATAAATCCCTTTCATTACTTTTTCAAATGAATTTTAACGTTGGCATCGTTCCGGACAGCTTATGCATTAGAGTGGTTAGTCTAATTCTGAAAAAGAATAAACCCAAATCATCACGTTCATCATATAGGCCAGTGACTGTCTCAAGTGTTTTGGCAAAGGTATTTTAGCTTCTGACTGTTGGTCATTTAAAAGGAAAGTGTATTATGCCGCCATTCCAGTTCGGGTTCCAGTCAGGTTTAGGTTGTTGTCATGGCCTTAGGAGTCTCTGTAATATACTCAGGGATACAGAAACATCTGGAAGCACTCTGTTTCTCAGACCATACGATGTTACAAATGTTTTTGGTTCCCTTATTGACTCGCAGCCCACATTGGAGTTGCAGAGCCAAGGTGTTAGTCTTGAAGTAATTGTCCCGTTATATTATATGTTTAGGCACCTAAAAGTTCGTTTGAAGTTGGGAAAAGTACTTTCGGATAATGAGCTTCATGTGCTCGTCAGAATAAAGCAAGGCTCCATCACATCTACAACAATGATTATCTACAACAATGAGTCTCTTACTGTACATATTGCTCTACCTATTAGTTGCATTTCAATAGGGATGGATATATCAGTGCTTTGTTGTGCGGCTGATCTGTTAGATTCGTTCCGGTCAATTGCTAGTCTTCAACGGAGTTTTGATAACATATCTGATAGATATCTACGAATAGGACTAAGCATGAATGCTGCAAAGTCCCAAGTTATCTTCTTTGATTTTCACAGTAGTCATGGGCCCGATAGTGTCCGTCTAGATGACCCTCCACTGTACCAACCACCAAGGTGGCACCCACCACTGTACTCACATACATAGGTCTCTCAATTGGGTCTTCGATTAAGAATACGCGACAGCTTTCGCTTCGTGATGCTTAACGGAAACAGAAAAAATTACTTTTGCTAGCGTGGTTACATCGCAACTTAATGAAAATGACATTTATACAAAATAGAACTTCTTTTGAACAAAATAGGTGTGATAAACAGTATGTAGCTAATTTTTTGTTAAGCACAAACGTCAGTGTTCTGTTCGCATTATTTTAGTTTATCTGCTGAAGACGACCACTGTGTAAGTGACTGAAATATCCAGAGATTTTTTTTGGTGTTTCAATGTCAAATAAAAGGATTTTTTCCTATTGAACAGTTATTCACAAATTGTAATTTATTAATTTTTTATTTGCGTTATTTAATTTTATATCCGATTACAAAGTCAATTTTGACCAAATTTTTCAGTAAAAAAAAAAAAAAAATCGATTGTCATATTTGGAACCAAGAATGTTGAGAAAGGACTAAAGCAAGTGAGAAGGCAGTAAAGAAAGTCGGATGGAATTTTAGAGGTTGATTAGACCAAAGAAGTCGAAAGAGGACTATGAAAGTTGAAGAGCCTAAGCAAAAATGGAAGGAACTAAAAATGAGTTGAAAAGGCCAAGAATAAGTAGAGAAGCAGTAAAAAAAATCGGATGGGACTTAAGGGGGCTGGAAGACAGAAAGAACGTCAGGAAAATACTATAAAATCGGAATAGCCAAAGAGAAGATAAAGGAGATCGAAAACATCGGAAAAGACTAGACCAAATCGTAAGGAATGAAAAGAAGTCGAAAGATGGTACAGGAAGTTGTTTGGGACTAAAGGAGAGTGGAGGAGACTACCAAGATTGGAAAAGGACTATGCAAGTGAGAATAGCCTGGTCTAAGCTGGAAGGAATTTAAAAAAAAGTCAGAGAAGCCTAGAGCAAGTCGAAAGACAGCAACGAAAGTTGGCTGGGTCAGAAGGTTGGCTGGGCTACAAGAGACCAAGAATGTGGAAAAAAACTATGAAAGTTGGAACAGCCTAAAAGCAGCTGGGGGAGAGCAAACAAGTCAGAAAAGGATAACCCAGTTTGTCAAAATTTTGGATCTTTGGCCTACTATCTCATTTTGAGTTGGAGGAATAAGTTGATACTTACAACATGCACTAGAGCTGTATAAAAATGAATCAATTGTTGTATTTGTAGAAGGAATGAAGGAACCCCAAACAAATTTGTTTCTGATCTGCCTAAGAACTCTTGTGCAATGAACCTGTCTCTCGTAATATAGATTAAATTGAATCTTTCAAGGAGAGCTGGAGGAACATTAAGTTTATAGTTGGAGAAGGGGTGTTAGGCCTATATTTTATCTCTTATTGTTAATGTTTTGTCTAAAAAGGGCTGGGAAATTTGTTTAAAATTCTAATAGAATTCCTGGTTTAAGGGGATCCCTGCACACAGAAACAGAAAGAGTTCTATTTCGCCTCAATGTAGGTAAAAGATTTTGCAAGGATAAGATCAGTTCAAGTTCAGACCAAAATGAATCACTGGACTTCGAATTTCTTGGTGATCTCAGTTCAAAACTCTTAAAAATTTATTGCTTTCAAAGCGACTCTTAGATTCCGTGTCTCCATTGGCTGAAGAATTACATTCGTTAGCCCAAATACCAGGTAAACCCCTATATAGAAGAAACTTGAACCCAATTTTGTCTGTATTGATTTGTGGCAGCCTAAAATGGGCCTAGAATTTGTTGGAACAGAACTCAATGGCATGCTTGATGGAACAGACATGCTTGATGGAACAGAACTTGACATGCTTGATGGAACAGAACTCAATGGAAAAAGACATTTCCAAGTCCGGCTGTATCGACACCTGACGTCTGAAGCAGGGATCAAAATTGAAGAAGAGGACAAAACATGAAAATAGATTTCCCAAAAAATGTCTTTCTTTTTACCGAGTGAAGCTTCGCCCCTTATTCTTTTTCTTTGAATGAATCTTTCGATGTGTTTCCAGGTATAAATTGCCATAGGGAACCATTAAAGATGGAAGTATAGCTTCTTACAAAGCCGTTCTTCAAGTACTTAGCACGGGGTCTTTCCTTTCGTAAGTAATTCGACCGTACCCTTTATTCTTCGAAATTTCTTTGATTTTTTTCTAATTTAATAGCAAAATGTGTCAGCAATTTTTTCCGGAAATATTTGGATTTTTTTTAGGATTTTGCTAGCAATTTTTGTTAAGTCACCGGAAACTTTTGGGGAATGTAAACCGGCCGCGGTAAAACTTTATGAAAGCAAACGTTTTGAAGTCTGGTTGTATCGATAGAATCTGAAGCAGGCGCCAAAAATGATTACTTTTGACCGAGGGAGGTCTCCTTGGGGCTGCCAATGTTAAAAAAAAATTAACAGACATCAGTTGCGTTGATTTTTAATACAAAAAACTCGATTTTTTCCCCAAATATGATTAGCTTGAAATATATACAACAGTTTAACAAAGAAAATGAAACTTCATGAAAAAAAGTACTGAAACAAATTTGATTCTATGGTTCATGAGACCAAAATAGGATTTAATTTGGTTTGTTGTTGCGATGAGGTTGCGATCTACTGAGAATGTACAGTAGGCAAAACAAAGTTAAGAGGAACAAATATTTGAAAAAAGTTGGGTTAAGTTGATTTGCGATTCTCAGAAAAGATCACCCATTCTTTCTNCAAGTACTCTGGACCACAGGAGCATCATGAAGACGAAATATTATAAAGAAAAATGAATTAGATTGATACTATTCTCCAAAAAAGATGCAGGTTAAGTAGAAAAGGCCAGAGAGAGCCTGGATGAAGACAGAACATAATAAAATTGGAAGCCGAAAATCTCGTTCTATTGATTTGTAGTAACCGAATTTTATTATTTTTTAGGACAAAAGTCAATAAAGTAGCGTTGCTTTCTTATAAATAACTGATATACATTTATTTAAACCAGCAAGGAGTTGCAACAAAAGAGAAAAAAAAAACGCTTCTTTAAGTAAAATGATGGACAAACATACTATAGGTGTCTATAAAATGGGAGGTGAGGAATATAGAAAACCAGAAATTTCATTTGTTTTCGTTCCATATGATCAAGAACAACCCTCCACATTGACCTTGAATGCTAAAGTACAAGCATTATTTAAAATATATAGCAAAAAAAAAAAAAAAAAAAAACACGACTGGTCAACTAATAGTACTGGAAATTCATTTTTTGGGTAATATTTAAATGCTGATCTGAAATTTTATTTTTTAAATGGAAAACTTAAAAGAACCCATTATATTACACGAACAGGTGTCAATCAAAAAAAGTTGTCGAAGAAAATATTTTTCAAAAAATTAAAGAGCCATATTCAATCCTTAACAAGCGGAAATAAGATCAAATGGTAAATCAGGCTTAAAACGAACAAAAATTGCTATGAATGGATTAAATGAAAGCTAAAACGAACATAAATCAAAATGAATAGTCACATCAAACTTGAAAATAGCAGACGTTGCGATAGATGAATAAATGAAACCTAAAACTAACATAAATGAAACCGAATAATTAACTTAAAAAAGGAAAAAAAAAAAAATACTGACAAATAAGAGCGGCCCTACAGCCCTTTTAAACCCTAAGTGAAGAGAGTATCAGTTCCGCTTTACTGAAAAGAAGAAGCTATCTTACCAGTTTCATTTTATAATTATGACATACTGAATCAAAATCGACGTGATTCATCATATATTAAACATTCAGTCTAGTTTAATTAGTCTGAGATGCAGTAAATTTTTATCCATATTTTATTCCTTGAAATAAAGCTTTTTAAATATATAGGAAAATAAAGCCTTTTAAATATATATTCAATTGAATATATAGAAAGTATTCTGAGGAATATTTAAAAGAATGTGCATCCGGATTGCTAATAATGATATTGCTATGTAAAGATGAAACTTCAAGAAATAGTCATAGTAAACTATTTACTGTTTCTTCAGTTAAAAATATTAGTTTAAGAACCTAAACAGATTTTTTCAGAAATTGCCATAATTCGTTTTAAAATCTTTTGTCAAGGCAACAGTTTTCTATGTTTGAATGAAATCAAATAAGACAAAGTCTGAAGAAAATGCGTCTTTTATAATTCTAAAACTTAATTGACATAATCATTGTCAATTATGTCAATTGTCAATTATGTCAATGATTATTGTAAGACATAATCATTCTGACAAAAAAATGGTTGAAGTATTGTGATTTTTTTTTGTGTATTTATCACTGCTGAAGTTTTAACACTGTTCAAAAGTTGTTTTCAGTAATACGTAAAAAAACCCTCTGAATCCCATTATAGGGTTTAAGATGGGGAGGGAGTAGCACCGCTCTTATATTTGTAACTCAACATTATCAACATTATCAACATTATCAACGTTATCAACATTATTTGGGATTTTGACTTTGTTTTGTTATTATTTTGTTCAGGGGCGAATACAAAAATAACATTTGGAGGACGGCACCGATAAAAATTCGGCTTCCCAATTGGTATTTTTCACCCCTCCGACCCTGTGATTAGTGCAATTTTTGAACTTTTAGGAGGGTTGTACATGCACCTAAAAGCAGCTTCTGGATCTGTTTCTGCCCCTGGTTGTTTCATTGTTATGGAACAAAACAGGGTACTTATCTATTATAGCGACCAGACCTAAGAAGTGATGTTAGGTTAATCCTAATGAAAGATACCAAAATATGACGAAAATATAGTACTTTATTAACAAAATTGTGCAAACTACAGCGGAGAATTATGGAAAGCAAGCCGCTCAGAAGGCATTACCCATATTAGATACCTAACCCTTTTTAACCTAACAAATTTTATATATTAAATATTTAATTAAAATATACCTGCATATTATTTTATCTTGCTGAGACTAAGCTAACTATCTCCGACTGCAGACAGGGAAATCAATTTTACTCATATCAAGAACTTGAGTGTGATCGCTATAATAGACAAGTCCCCAAAACAATGTACCCTACTCGGAATACAAATTTGTTTCAGTAAAGCGCACTTGACACTGACCCTTAGAGGGTGTTATTTATCTTCATTTCTGTACTTTTCAAGCATGATTTGATTATTCCTTTTAACTTTGGTGTAGTTTAGATTTTATTTATCATTCCTGGCAGATTTGGATATCCATGCTGTATTGTCTTTAATTCAGAATTGGTGTAAGCTTGACCAGCTTGCGGACCGAATGGTCATTGACAAAGGAAAATAAACACAAAGCATTCTCTTCATCAGCCGAATTACAGAACAGTTAAACTATAAGCGAAAACAACCAATCAAATTTATATTCAAGTCCGGTTTTTCGGTTTAAAACTATGTTGCAATATGTCTAGTTTTTTATGATGACTCTGAAGACCATTACTGTCAAAACATTAAAAAAAGTGTCAGTGTTGCCATCTTAATCCATGATCATTCGTTTACCAAACCTTCTTTTTCCTGCCTGAAAAAGCTGAAACCAATTTTTTGCTGAGGCATGTCTTCGAGAGTAGTAATCATTGGTATAATCAAGGCACTTCATATAGAAGGAGTTGTCGTAGAAACCTAGAAAGGAGCTATTTTGATTGGAGATTGAAAGTTCTAGTACCCTTTTGAAAAGTCAAAAGTGATTGGAAAGCAACCAGCCCCCCCCCCTCCTGATGCCAGTCATTTCTCTTAACCCATCCAATTGAATTTTTAGGTATCCATTTTATTCAGCATAGTTGAACGATCCGTTAATTATGTCTTTGGGGGTGATAATTCCACTGCAGCCCTCAGAACCAAAGGCCATAAGCTATACCAGTTGCCCATTATTAACTTATACTGTTTCAATGAAAAAGGTGGTCGAACTAACTTCAGAAAGGCTCATTTTTTGGAAATTGGAAGTTCTAGTGCTCTTTTTAAGATTCAAAAGTGTCGGAGGCCAACTACCCCTTCGCCACGTCCTCTTTTCCCCAAATGCGTCCAATAAAAATTTTGAGATAATAATTTCGCTTAAAATAGTCCAAAAATCATATAACAAAGCCTTCGAGGTTGACACAACCTCCTCGGGCATGGGGGCAAGGGCTTTAAGATATGCTCCATGGGCATATAAGGTTTTTATGGAAGGGGTGATCGTAAAAACTTTAGAGAAGACTCGCTTGATTGGAAATTCAAGGTTCTAGTTCTCTTTAAGGAGTCAAACTGATAGGAGGGCAACTAGCCCCCCCCCTCCACCCGACGCCCTCTTTTCCCTAAACACATCTGACCAAAATTATGAGATAGCTGTTTTTTCAAAATAATCCAAAGAACAAATAACAGTGCCTCCAGGGTTGACACAACCCAGCAGAGCCAAGGGCAAGGGTTATAAGTTATGCCCCGAGGCATATAAGGTCTTATGGAATGGGAGGTCGTATAAACTTCAGATAGGGTTCATTTGATTGTAAATCGAAAGTTATAGTGCCCTTTTTAAGATTCAAAAGGGACCGTAGGGGACCAGACCCTCCAGGCTCACCAATTCCTAAAACACTTCCAATCAAAGTTTTTAGACAGCTATTTTGTTCAGCATTTTTGAAAGGTCTAGTAATTATGTCTTTGGAGATGTCAAACCCCACCCCAGCCCTCAGGGCAAGGGCTGTAAGTTAGAGGATTGGTCCATTGTTTACATATATTATATGTTATTGAAAATGGTGGGCATTTTTGGTCTTTACATTCCAAAAAGACGAAGAGCATTCAATTGAGCCTTTTAGAGAATGTTTAAGGGAGGGTTGAACTAGATTATAAATGTTTTGTGCATACGGGTTGTCAAAAAGGCCAAACTCAAGAACGACTGATTATATTAATTTGGAACATTGAGCAAATGATAAGGGAGATGATCAATTGACGGAAAAGGCCATATAGGCACGATACTACTACTACTACTACTATTAATACTGCTACCACTTCTACTACTACTACTACTACCCCTATGACGACTAAAACTACTGCTTCTGTAGCGGGCACTACCAAGGCACCACCAATGAACATCTGAGAAAATGTTGAGAGCAAAGTTGAACTAAATAGAAACATACCATGTGCATACAGATTGCTGATACAGTATCAGCAATATTTTTGGAACGGCTTACCGTATCAAGATGAAACTTCTGAGCAACATTGGGGTTCAACTGAATAAAAGGCAACATTTACCTGGTG
>JAQQPU010021201.1:0-10510 GCA_029168905.1 Artemia sp. Kazakhstan ARC1039 | reverse complement strand
CGTTAAATATCCATCTATGTTGTTCCAGTAGATATTGCAAATTCCTATGAAATGAGTCCTTAAACAGCCATCTCCGTTGTTCCAGTAGATATTGCAAATTCCTATGAAATGAGCCCTTAAACAGCCATCTATGTTGTTCCAGTAGATATTGGAAATTCCTATTGAATGAGCCGTTAAACAGCCATCTATGTTGTTCCAGTAGGTATTTTAAAATTCCTATTGAATAAGCCCTTAAACAGCCATTTATGTTTTTCCAGTTCCCTGCTAGCGGTGACAAAGAAAATGGAGAAAAGACGTCAGACAAAACAGTGTGGTATGCAAAAAATAATTTTTTTTTTTTTTTAATTTGGGGCTGTAAATTTTCTTTGCTGGGTTTTCGAAACGGCTATTCGACTGGCGAGTTTTAATATCCATCCAATGGCGCTTTTGAGGAGTTTCAAGCCATTTTTCGGAATTCCCATATGTTTGTTTTTGAAATCACAGTTACCGCTTCTGAATGATTTTAGGAAAATAGTCGTGAAGTCGCAGATGTTGTCTTAGGGAGGAAAGTTTGAAACGCAGCCACGAATGTAAGTGAAAATAAATTAAGATTAGTATATAGGAGAAGGGGCTTGCACAAGAAATATTCAAGTGATAGATTTTATGGAAATAAGAGGAACGTAAGGAAAATGGAGATAACAATAAAATGTGAATTAAGGATGTTAAATGAAATTGTTGAATATATAAAAGATTCAGCCAGGCAGCCTAATAGTAAAATATTTAAGCGGCGTGTAAAAGAATTTAGAAGAAAAATTCAATCTGAACTTGCCCAAGGTAGAGATTGGAAAGGGGCCATAATTTATGATAAGGAAAGAGTGAAAGAGATGGGTATAACATTGTGAAAACACGCTAAACCGTGATAAAGTTACAGGAAAATATGTTGAAAAGGACGGAAAATTCTGTGACACTTTAAAAGTGAAGGGAGATTTATTTTGTGTAAAAGATTTAGTGAAAGTTTTAAAAGGATTGAAAAATAATAAGACACAAGATGCTGATAGTTTGGCAAATGAGTTTTTTTTTTTTTTTTAATATGGTGGTTTTGAAGTTAGAGATAAACTGCTGAATTTTATAAATATTATTTTTGGAAAAGGGGATCAGCTAGTGGTTTTATAAAATCTTGAATGAAACCCCTTTATAAGAAAGGTTATAATAATGAGTTTGGTAATTCTAGAGGCATTAGCTTCATTTATGTAGGAAGGAAATATTTAGCATGATGAGACTTTTTAGACTTAAAGATGATGTACATAAAGTTTGAAGAGAACAACAGTCTGGTCACAGGATGGGGATTTCCCTCTTAGATTGATATTTTAGAAGTGTCTGAGTGAGACGATCAAATCACTTTAGTGCTTAGTTTTGTAGGTCATGAACAAGTGTATGATTCTGCCGATTGAACAGCTTTAGTGAAGGTCCTATCCTTGTGTGGTATACCAGATAAATACATTAAGGTGATTAATGCTGTGTATGAGAGTAATGTTGCTGTAGTTAAAGTAGGAAATGAGGTGAGATGCAGGTTTCGTAATGAATCAGGAACTAAGCATGGTTGCATTCTATCCCCGTTTGTATAGATTATTGTGATGGACGTGTCCTAAGGAGCACAGCAAAGGTTATGTGAAAGCATGCAATCAAATGGGGAAGTAAAACTCTCCTAGACTTAGATTATGCTGATGATTTGTGCGTCCAATATGAAAATTTTAGCAAAATGATAGAATTTTTGGAAGTTTTGAGAGTTGAGGGTGTAAGCATAGGCTTGAAAAATAACGTTAAGAAGACGAAGTTGCTAAGACTGGGAATAGGTGAAGGTTAAAAAGTGATGTTGGGTAAGGAAAAGATAGATCAAGTGAAGAGCTTTACTTACCTAGGTAGTATTATCAGTAAAGATATTAGTTCCAGCAAAGATGTTAAAAGGGGAATAGCTAAGGCACAGGGTGTTTTTCTTAGTTTAACATAGTTTGGAAGAATAGAATGATAAGTCTGCGAATTAAGATTAGAATATTGGAAGCTATATTGATGACAGTATTCAAGTACGAATCTGAAGCGTGAGCACTCCCAAAGACGGATGGGAGCTTGTTAGATGTGTTCCAGAGAAAATCGTCTATGGGTAGTCTATGGGTTTGGGTAGTCGTCTGACTGACTGTATTTCAAACAATAAGCTGTTGGAGAAATATGTGTCAATCCCAATTTCAAGGGCTATACTGATAGAAAGGTTAAGATGGATAGGAGACCTTCTGCAGATGAAGGGCGATAAATTGCCAAAGATCGTCCTTTCGACCAACCATCTAGGGCTAAACGAAAAGGAGATCGTCCACGAATGGAGTGAGAGGATGTCATAAGGAAAGATTTAAGGGAAATTGGAGCTTCTTGGTAGGTGTAAAGAGGGAACTTTCGTTAGATTGGGATGGAGAAGGAGCGTCCATAGCTGTGTTGGCCTCAGGTGGCATGGTGCTACAGTGAGCAGTTAGTAGTAGTAGTATTTGTGAATCAGCTTCTAATGGAGATTTTTTCTCAATCGATAGGTGTCTTAAAAAGTGTTTTTAAAATTTTGGTTACTATGGGCCGTGGTTCGCTCTTTACTAGGTTGCAGCTATCGCTGCATGGCTAATAACACCCATGCTAATGACAACCATGGCTAATTTTGACGTTGCTGTTCAAAATATAAGGTTGAATGGCGTTGCTGTTATAATATAAGGTTGCCCATACCGCATTAAGAGGGACGAAATGTTTAATCCATAGGTTACAGCTGCGGAGTAACACCATTGGCTATGTATTAGACTGAACCTCAACCCACTAAAGAGGCATCAAACTCCCTAGCTGTTCATTCCTGTGGAAATGCAAATTTTTTGTTTTATAAATCAATCTTTTTTTCAAGTTGTAGAATCATATGATTTTAAAACAAAAAAGAATTTTAAACTGTAATTCGTTTGCTTATAACTTAAGTTTTCAATCGCCAGAGGAACTTCCTTTTCCTTAAAAGAGTTTTCTTGTAATTTTGAAATATGTAGTCAAATGCTTATTGTTTTTTTGTTTTTTTTTTCTTTTTTACATTCTAGAGTTCAAAATTTTATATATGTTTGTTAGTGTAAAAAAAAAATATATTCTCCGAGCTGCATGAGCTTTATTTCTCTGGTTAAAATTGTTAATACCGTTTCTTTATGTTTTCTCTTTTCTTAGTTGCCTGACAATATTGTGGATTTGGTTAAGCAAGAATGTATTGAAGCAATGAATGTTGATGATAATGAAGAAGAAGGAGTTTTACCCTTTAAAGAAGAAAACGCCATTAGAGAGCATATTTGTGTGCGGTCATATCTGGTACGGTTTAACTTAAATTAGCCAGGACGGGTAGCTTCTACGTACTTAATGGCGCTCAGGGTAATAATGAATTATAACCCCACCCAGGAATTCCCCGTTATTAAGGTGTTGAAAAAATTCATGACTCCCCCTTTCCCTTCTAAAGATTGGACCTGAGTATTCAGTTGTTCATAGATCTATTTAAGTTTTATGAAAAGTCAGTAAAACAAAAAAAAAGCTATAGCCCAAGATCGTGATGATGTCAGGGATTGAGGGCGTCACCTTTTTATCATCTATTTTCATACCAAGTCACTTAGTTCTACTTTTGGGTGCAAAAAGCCACTTTTCAGTTTCACTTCTGTCACAAAATTCCCACTTTATCAATAAGCCTTGCAATAAGAGCTCGCTGTAGTGTTGCTACTGTAACTTCTTTTTCGATAGACTGCCACTCTGTCACGTGTTTTTCTTTCATTTTGGCTTTGTATTTTCTGTTTTATTTTGGTCAAATTGACGCTCAAGGTGAGGCCCTTGGTCTGTTTTAAACATTTATTTATGATTGACCCTGAAAGATTAAATTTTTCATGTCGCAGCACGGATTAACAGATTGATTTATTGTAAAAATCCATGAGGTCAAATTGTTTTGCTTTTTAATTGGGTTAAAATTTCAAACGGGAGAACTAATGAGATTTTAAATAGGTAGGGTTGTTTGTGTCTCCAGAAATTATATTTTCTTGTCAGCCTAGATCTCTCATTAGCATGTTCATTAATCTATCCGAAACAGTCTCACCTCATGTGAAGTATTTTATGGTTTTGTTTTAAATATTCTGTGTGGGGCCATTGCCATCGCTCAATCGAATGGTAGGGTCTCTGAAGCTATCAGATATTTTTCCATGATTTGCGATAATATCATCATGCATTGGAAATTCTCCTTTTAGTTTAAGTACCATGGCCCCTAGCTTTGCTCGGTCCCTGGTACTTTGACTCGTGGCTAGTCTGTATATATGTGACTCTCGCTTTCGCTTGCCTCCTAACAGCAGATTAACGTGAACGTCTTTTACAGCTTTCTCCTAGTAATTATTTTTGCTTTAATTAGGTTGTTACTTAAATTCACTAACAATCATGTGTTCCATTGCACACGCTCTCTGAATTATCGAAACTATGTATTAGCATAACTATCTTGTTACTCTTTAGCTTCTCTTCTTCTTTGTTAAACTTCTGTCCTGTTTTTTTCTTCTATGTCGTATTATATTTGTCATTCTTCTGTGTCATATATTCTTCTTCTATGTAGTATTTGACTGTTGTTTTCTGTCCTTGTTTTACTTTTTCAGAAGAAGTCCGATTATTTGCTTTTCTTTTCCAGCAATGCCAGGAAGCTTTTGAGAACTGGCTCATAGTACTGAACTCTAAGCCTTGTCCGCCAACGAAGCCAAAAACTCTTGAAGGGCCAATGGGAAGTCACCATTATGCGGAACAATTGGCATTTGAAAAGAAAGAACATTTGTACAAAAAGGACTTGAAAAAATGGGAAAGTCGACTTTCAGCAATTACTGATGTGAGTTTAGAAAGAACTTTTTAAAATATTGTAATGACCAAAGAGTAACATTACAAAAGTAGAGATATAAACACTAATTTATTGAGAAATTTTTAGAAAGTTAAAAAGAAATGAAGTTGCGTTTTGAGGTAAAAAAAATATGAAAAAAATAACAACATAGTTCAGGCACACCAATAAATAATGAAGGAGATAAAATAACGGTACCGCAATTGAAACAGAGAATGGACAAACAAAGTGTAAAATAGGGGTAAATGTGTAAAATACGTAGTTATTAGGCCTTTTGACTCTGCTGAACAAAATGATTATCTCAAAAATTTGATGGGACATGTTTGGGGAATTAATAGGCGTGGAAGTGGAGCTAGCTGCCCTGCAATTGCTTTTGACTCTTAAAAAGGGCACTAGAACTTTTGATTTCCGTTCAAATGAGCTCTGAATGAGCGTTCAAAAGAGTTTATTATCTTTTGGCTTTGTGGTTTTTTGTTCGTGCATGTTTTTTGCGTAGATACTTTCTCCCTTCAAAATGGTTTGGTGTTCCTAATACAAAAATTTGGCTTTGCTTTTGGTTTGTTTGGTTAGGGATTTAATTAAAAACAACAGCAATAACTGACATGAAGGCACTAAGAAAGTAAAACATTTTTTTTTAAATGACAGCCTGTTGCACTATGCTCTGCCCAATGGTTTTGCGTAGTTGAGCCTGTCTACTTTTAGGTTATGAAAATATACTTTAAACTTTTTGGTAGGACAAACTTTTTCGCATGCTGACCAATGGTGTGCGCAGCGCAAGTTGACCAATGTTCTCTTGATTTGGAGATTTTATCCAAAAGCAGAAAGCCTCCTGAATTTCTGCTTTTGGCCGGGAGTGTAATGAGTGATTGAGGGCAAATCATCTGACGCTGCTCGTGTCCCTCCCCCCATATTTTCCCAGGCACTCATTTAGAGCTGGGTCGATTCCGGTTGAGCTTGCAAAGTCACACCATTGACCTCTGTTCCAAACCATATAACCAGCGGCACCAGGACTCGAACCCCTGTTCGAGTAAAAAGGGGTGAAAATAGGGATAGGGGTAAAATGGGAAAGTTTTTTCTTTAAATTTCTTTAGTAAGCTTTGTCTCCGGTGGAGCAGAAATTATGACGGACTTATGCCTACTAAGGAGATATCAGTATGAGGCAAAACAAAAAAAAATCTGGGGAAAGGGGAATAGGCTGTAAGAATCCCAAAAATACAAGCAGAAAAAAAATCTGAGTCAGAGCATCAACCGAACGAAGGAAATCTGAAATTTCTGATGCTGCAGCGGACGCCTCGAAGATCTGAAATGCTAACCGTGATGGACGTAACGAGCAGAGGGTCAGCTTGTATTTAGAAGGGCTAAAGAACTGAGTTACCTCATAATGATTAAACCCTGAGCTTTAGACCTCAACTTCTAATGTGCACTTTAATTAGAAATTCTTCTTTCTTTTATTCTGGTTTAATTTCTATTTATCTTCTTTTGTTTTAACTACAAAGTTTTCTTCTTTTCACAGTTTTTATCTCCGTCTTTTCTTTCCTTTTTATTCTGTTTTTTTTTTTCCGTTTTTTTACTTGCATTTTTTTCTCATTTAGCTTTCATGTATAGTATTTTTTCAGAGAATCATAAGACGCCTGCGGGAGGAAGTTATCGAGTTTCCGGGTGGTTGGCTCATTGATTCGCCAACAAGTGATGACAAAGATGAAGAAAGTGAAAGACGAGAAACGGAGCTTGATCTCATTCGTAAGGATTGCCTACCAAAGGTAAGTTTCTTGTTGAAAGCACATTTTGGTCCCTTACGTAAAGAGCACAAATCATTTCTCTATTGTAGTAGTTTCAAAAATAAATGTCATCAGGGTTCTTTTGACATCTTTCCAAACAGATGAAATCTCTGGCAACTTTTCGATACGGATGACATCTTTTTTTAAATCTTTCCACAGTAGATGTCATTAACAAGATCAGGGTTTCCCTAAAAGAAGAGTGAGTAAAAGAAAACATTGGCAGGCATAGTATAAATTTGAGAATCAAAAGAAAAAAGGTAAGCTAGCTCTAACATATGAAGTATATTGACAATCACATATGGCGTTTATTGGTCATACCTTATCTTAGACCATAGCACCTCCAGAGGTACACAGCGCGTCAGTGAGTGGCCTCCAATCTTCCCTCAATTGGTCTGCTGCGTAGACGTCCTCCCACACTTGAAAAGAGACTCGTCTGGAGGGTTCTTCTGTCACGTTCGCACGTTCTACGGAGGGTGTTCTTTGGTCTTCCTTGGTGACGGGTGCCTTCTGGTTGCCAGTGGAGGAGCATTTTAGGAAGTCTATGATCTGGCACACTGAGGATATGTCCAAGGTATTTCCATCTTCGTTTTCTCATAATGGAGGCGATGTCTGGTTGGCATGTTACAAGTTTTGTCTCTTTGTTAAGTCTGTTGCGTATCCACTCGCTTAGTTTTCTCTAGTGTGACAACCCTTTCTCTGAGAACTGAATAATATTCAAAGAGGTTTGAAGTACAAATCCACGCCAAAGCACTTCTTGCGCGATCTCTGCTTTCATTTTCAACATGCTTCACATTTTTTAATTAGATGAGATTATCGTTATTGTTATTCCCAATGAGATGATATTTTGAGTGGCAATAATTGTCGCATCAGTGGCGCAAAGTGGCAATAACTTTATCTTTGTTTCCTCCATCCATGCCAATCAAATCCAAATTGTGAGATTATCCTCCTATCAAAAATTATTGGATAAATAATGGTAATATAAAATATTAGTAATAAAATGGCTCAAATAAGGGATATTTCCAGCGGACCGGGCTTTTCTTTGTGAAAAGAAAGGCATGTTTTTTAATGTATGAAACTTCTGAAACTCCTAAACAATTTAAGAGAACTGTTAACAGGTTTGTTGGTCTTTAAAAAGGCTTTGAAAACTTCTTTGCAGTAGTGTTGGGCGATATTTAATATCGGTATATCGGACCAAATATCGATATCGAATATGGAAACGTATTATCGAAATCGATATATTTTAGGGATTTCTAACCCCCTATATTCCCCGCGGATAATCCACTACATGAAAATTCTGCAAATTTTCAGAAAAATCTTCGAGATTCTTTGCAGGTTTGAATTCTTTCATCTATAATTGATTTGATTTATCCTTATCTTACATCTTACCCTGGGATCTTTTTCACAAGAATTCACTTTCGGCTTCCCAGTCAGACACGTGTGAATTATTACCAACTGAGAATACAATATTCACAACAAATGAGGTTATAATGAAAAGTTCGGATTTTGAATGTTAGCTAAGCTAAACTAGCGGATCAGACAGGGTGAATTTTCTCAGTCTGAAAAAATATATATATTGTTGATGCTATTAAGGCTCACCTTATGAAAATTGCCACTGAGTGGGGGATTAAGGAAAAGGTTGTTGCTGTAGTAACTGATAATCGAGCAAATGTAGTTCGGGACGTAAAGGATGCTGCATGCCAAGTAGGTACAGGATGGACGCATGTTTCGTGCTTCGCAGATGCTCTAAATTTAGTGTGGGGGTGCTATTAATGATGCTGCTGAATTGTTGCCTCTCGTCCAAGGCTAGAAATATTGTCATATTTTTCAGACGTAGTGTTGTAGCTAAAGACAAGTTGCACCAGTCTGAAGTCTCTATTGACCATGTTTGCACCAAATAACTAAATCCTGATGTGATCACCAGACGGAATTCGCTTCTCACTGCGTTGCGTAGTCTACAGGATTTGAAAGAGTCGGTAACAAGCTCGCTTGTGCTTCTCGGTAAAGTGGGCCTCATACTCACTGATAGTGAGTGGGGTGTTATTTCAAACGTGACTTCGGTGCTTACACCATTTGAAGAGGCAGCTATTGAGCTCTTCTAAAAGCTATCCCCCATCTTGAAAGTCCTGCCTTTGTCTAAGTTTTTGAGACGCCACCTTGTTTAGGTAGATTTTGGATGATTTCTCGGATGTGGCTGATGAGCTTCGAAAGGCTTTGCTGAATAAAACGCATTGTAGGTTTATAAGTCTTGTCAAGTCACACCCGTCGCAATTGCTGCATATCTTGACCCGCGTTTCAAGAAAATGTATATTTCACCTGACGATCTTCTACAAGTTGAGAGCAAAATTGTAAACGAGATAGATTTGGCCTTACTGGCCGCTGAATCTCGATCAGAAGATACAAGTACCATCGTAGTCCCTGCAATGCAGTCATGTCAGAATCAAGCCACTTTGTGGGGTTCACACGATGAAGTCCTTATAGTCTATGCAGGGCATGCTTCGACAGCAGCCGAATATATCATGGCTCTACAAAATTTCAATAGGAGGCAACAGTTCCAAGAGAAATTTGTCCACTCAAGTGGTGAAAGTCTCCTGCTATGGGGTCCCAAAAATTTCGTACGAAGTTGCAATAAAATCATGTCTGTGCCCGCTACCAGTGTCCCTTCTGAAAGAGTGTTTTCCAAGGCTGGTCAGATAATCACTGAACGGCGGAACCGACTCTCAGGGAAAACATTGACATGCTGCTGTTTTTGAATAGCCAGTAGTTAATTTTTCTCTTTTCTTGCGCCTGAATAATTCCAAATCTAGGTTTTTATTATATTCATTTACGTAATCGAAGTTTATTTCTATTGTTTGATTTTATATTATTTGAATTTTGAAAAAAAAAGTTATACAAAATACCCTTTATTTACCATTTGCGTTACTGAACTCCGGCAAATCCATGAGATAGCAAAAAAACTGATCCAAAATATCGATATCGACACATCGAATATCGTAAATAAAAATATCGATATATCGATGTACTGATTAATCAACATATCGCCCAACACTACTTTGCAGGGGTTTGTTTGAGGTAAGAAACGATATTGGCGTGGTAACCGTCGTTGCTATCACTGTTAATACTCTATCAATAAAACTTTAATGGGGAGCGTTCAATGCTTTCTTCCACACAACATTATACGTGTTACATTTATCCTCCGGTTGGTAGCAGAACTTGCGAGCTATTTTGTCGTTTTGAATTATATGAATTTATTTCTGATCGTCTTATGTTTTAATATGGTTCTTTAGTTTTCTTTGAAAACTTCTTTTCGATAAGATTTTGTTGCCTAGTCAATTCGTGAATCGACGCCCCTTAACTATACAAAGGAAAAGCAAACTTTACTAAATATTCGGTCAAAAAAAATTATGATATTTTTATTTATTTATTTATTTATTACCCCTCAAAAAAAGGTACAAAAGACGGAGTATCACTAAAAAAGAAAAAGCATACACAAAAAACAAATTACAGACATTACACATAATCGAACAAATTACAAAGACGAGGAACAAAAACTCAATTATACACTGCACTGCAGGTACGTAAGAAATTTTACTTTTTAAACTCCCAAGTACTGAAGAAACATAAGCATTATGATTGATAACTTCAATTCAACTAACCTAACCTACAGCAAAATACTTGGTAACTTCAATTCAAAATCAGCGGACTCAATCAACTAGTCTAAATATGACAGGAGATGTGCAAACAAAATTAAATGGACAGCGATTTACTGCCTTAGAAAACGGTACCAAGGGTGGGAAGAAACTTTTTCGTTGTACCGTTTAATTTGTTCAATTATAGCTGCCGTCGGGTCCGC
>JAQQPU010021200.1:0-14886 GCA_029168905.1 Artemia sp. Kazakhstan ARC1039 | reverse complement strand
AGGGGGGGGGCTAGTAGCCCTCCAATCACTTTTGACTATTAAAAAGGGCACTATCCCTTTGAATTTTCAATCGAATGAGCCTTTTTTGAAGTTTCTATGACAACGCCTTCTATAAAAACCTTATATGCCCCCAGGGCACAACTTAAAACCCTTGCCCTGAGGGTTTTGGGGGATTGTCCTCCTCAAAAACATGTTTTCTATGTGAAAATCAACTACGCTGAACAAAATTGCTATCTCAAAATTTTGATTGGATATGTTTGGGGGAACGATGGGCGTGGGGGGGTTAGTTGCCCTCCAATAACTTTCGACCATTATAAAAGGCACTATCCCTTTGAATTTCCAATCGAATGAGCCTTTTTTGAAGTTTCTACGACAACGCCTTCTACAAAAACCTTATATGCCCCCAGGGCATATCTTAAAACCCTTGCCCTGAAGGTTCTGGGGGAGCGTCCTCCTCAAAAACATATTTTCTATCTGGAAATCAACTACGCTGAACAAAATGGCTATCTCAAAATTTTGATTGGATATGTTAGGAGAAATGATGGGCGTGGGGGGGGGCTAGTTGCACTCCAATCACTTTCGACTATTAAAAAGGGCAGTAGCCCTTTAATTTCCAATCGAATGAGCCTGTTTTGAAGTTTCTACGACAACGCCTTCTAGAAAACCTTACATGCCCCCAGGGCATAACTTAAAACCCTTGCCCTGAGGGTTGTGGGGGAGTGTTCTCCTCAAAAATATATTTTCTATCTGGAAATCAACTACGCTGAACAAAATGGCTATCTGAAAATTTTGATTGGATGTATTTTGGGAAATGCTGGGCGTGACGGGGGAGGGGGGCTAGTTACACTCCAATCACTTTCGACTATTAAAAAGGGCACTAGCTCTTTAATTTCCAATCGAAATGAGCCTGTTTTGAAGTTTCTACGACAACGCCTTCTATAAAAACCTTATATGCCCCCCGGGCATAACTTAAAACCCTTGCCCTGAGGGTTGTGGGGGAGTATTCTCCTCAAAAATATATTTTCTATCTGGAAATAAACTACGCTGAACAAAATGGCTATCTCAAAATTTTGATTGGATGTGTTTGGGGGAATGATGGGCGTGGGGGGGGGTAGTTACCCAACAATCATTTTCGACTATTAAAAAGGGCACTAGTACTCTCGATTTCCAATCGAATGAGCCCCCTTTGAAGCTTCTACGACGACCCCTTCCATATGAAGTGCCTCTGGGAAAAAAAATAATAAAATATTGGAGCCGCATGGCCTTTACTATAGGCAACGCTACAGCGTTGCCTCTGATGAAGAGATTGTCAGGCTGTTGATTTACAAACTGGAAAGGTTGAACTGATAAGATCAATCAGTCCATGTGTAAAACCATTTGTGGCTGAATTAACATCCTGATAATACAAAACCTTGAACCAGTCAAAGGATTTCAAACGATCCGTGAACCGGTTCATATTCACAATATTATATATTCTATTAGACGTAGGGGTATTAGTTCTAGGGTGTTAAGTAGTTTGTAGGGAGGGTAGGGAGAGATAAATTGGAATGTGGTCTAACAGGTCAGAGAATATTATTTTGGAAGACAGGTGGTTTCCCAGGGAAGTGGATACAAAAATGTTATCAATTATAGCAACGGTAGACCTCATAGGATCAACTCTAGTAGGAAAAAGGATTGTTGGAAGAAGACCACTTGAAGTAAATGTTTCAAAGAAGGTATCACAATCATTATTATTGCTAACATTTAGTAAATTACAATTGAAGTCCCCAAAAACTATTGCCTTCTTTTGTGGTAAATTAATAAAACTAGAAAAGTCATAAAAAAGATTACAAAAGAAAGGTGTCGGAAATGAGGGTGGTTTATAAAACAATGAAAAAATAAAAGAATTG
The DNA here is from genome assembly GCA_029168905.1 of Artemia sp. Kazakhstan ARC1039. Taxonomy (NCBI): domain Eukaryota; kingdom Metazoa; phylum Arthropoda; class Branchiopoda; order Anostraca; family Artemiidae; genus Artemia; species Artemia sp. Kazakhstan ARC1039. The sequence continues at coordinate 12,997 of JAQQPU010021200.1, read as the reverse complement.
TCGTCAACATTTATATCAACAATTATTGAATAAATGCATCTATTATTTATAGGTTGCGAGAATAAGGATTCACAGTGTAATAGCCTGGTGAATTTTAGACTTGACCGGTTGTAAAGAGAAATGCCACCAGAGGACTTGGTTAATTTTCTTTCAATATGAATAGCATGAAAGCCAGGGAGGGAAAATTCATTAGTATCATCAATTTCTGAGAGCCACGTCTCCGTTATTCCAATTACGTCAAAAGGGCAGTAACCTTTAATTAAAATTAAATCTTTAACAATAGTCCACTTATCTCTTATGCTTCTGATGTTAAAGCAGATTATATTAAGCTTGGTCTCTTCCATTAGCTTAGGTTTTACATTTTTTACAAAATCAAAAGTTTCGAGATATTCACAGTTAATATGGCTTAAGAGGCTATCAGGGCTAGCTAAGCGGTTGTTGCACAAATTATTTTGGTCATCGTAATAGTTAAAAACAACATTATTGCACAGTGATAATTTCGTGAGAAACGTAAAATCTTGCATAGTATACATTTAAATATCCATTGTGGTCAAAGTTTCATCATTTGCTTGATTTGAATATTGAAATTCTTATTCAGCCGACGAATTATCATTGGTGGTAATTTTGGACAGGGATGGAAAGTTTGCCGTTTTTTTCTTAGATTTCTTGCCTTTGACTAGGGAAATGGCACTGATTTGATTTGTAGTTGAGTCAACAGGCTTAACTAGCTTCGATGTGGAATCTATGTCCTTTTTGATAGAAGATAGTTGAGCTATTGCTGTTTGCAAGATGTCATCACCTAGGAGTTTGGTGATAGCTTTCTTCTTGAGAATATTTTTGGTTTCCTCAGGTTCATTACTAACCTCAATTAAGTGACTGACTGTGAGATAAGTTGCAAGTCTTTGCCATTCTTGGCAACTTTTGGATGAATCTTTTTGGGGGTAGGATGTTGAAGTAAACTTAGGTAAGGGATGGAGGGACTGAATAATACCTTGAGTCTGAACATTGTTTGCCTCTTTAGGAAATGATACTGTATTTGCATCTCCTACCACAACTGTTGCTTGGCTTCTACTGGGTCGATGGGGTGTGGGCTGCCGAGGGATTCTTGCAGCTACAACTGAGTAGGGTAGGTTCATTTTATCCGATGTTCTAAGGATTACGACTCGCTTTTGGTGAGCCAGGCAAGATTGTTTTTGGAGGGCTGTGTTTCCCTTACGGTTACAATTTCTACAGAAAGGGACTGACTCAGGGAATTCACTAATTGCGTGGCCTATTTTCCCACACTTAAGGCAAGACGGATGGGACTGTTTGCAGTGTTTTTTGCTGTGGCCGTGGGCCAGACAAGTAGAGCATTGTAGGGGCTTAGGCTTATAAATCTTATAAAAAAGGGACATACCGTACAAGAATGTTTCTCTGTTTAGCTCAACTTTGCAGGAAATGAGGATTGAACGGCTTGGGTGAAGGACTCCTTCTTTGTTTAATAAACTTAGCCTTATTGCAGTTGAAGGATTTATGAGAAGGCCTGAAGAATTTATTAGTTCAGTTTGTATTTCCTCCACTTTTACACTGGTATCAACACCATAAAGCACATACTTGTGTAACTTTTCCACATTTTTTTGTGGCTAAAATTTTCGAGCCATCAAGAGTTATTTCTTTGGATTTTGACAGGACATGGTCTGCCGCCTGAGAAGGCATAAAGTAAATATCAATATACTTGCCCTGCTTGAAAACAAGTTCAAAATTAACCTTGGCGATCAGAAAAACAGCTTTGCTAATTTGCATTATTCGATCATTTGAAAAGGGTTGGCCATTGATTTTCTTGATTGAGACAGTATAATAATTGGGATAATCTGTACTACTAGTTTCTGGGACACTTGCAGGGAGGGATTGCACTATCACTGGCGAACGAGTTTCATCCTTTTTCCTCTTTTTGCCAGGCGTCTCACCTCTTTCATTAGAGTTAGTTGTGGCTAATGCCTGAATTCCTGACAAGTGGCTAACTGTTTTTGACCGCGTAGTTGGGGAGGGGGGAGGTTCTAGAAAGAGTTTTAGAAGTAGGTAGGAAGGGCGACTGGCCAAGGGGTTCAGTGGGAGTATCCTTCTCGGGTGGTAGCCTTGGGGGCTGCTTTTTTCCCGACATTTATTCTGACGAGACACTACAGATTCACGAACTGTTAATCAGTCTTAATTCAAGGTGACTTGACCAAAAGTAAATATTCAGTTATGGAACTAAATTGTTCACTATGATAAATAATAACTCACTTTGTGTGAAGTGAACAATCCCTCGCAATTAAATCCACAAGTTAATTGCGCAATCTAACACAGTACAGTACAAAGATAATCCGATTAGGTTCATAAATTAGTTCCTTTTAGTTCAGATACTAATCCAGACATAACGTCAGTGGCTCTCAATTTTTGAAGACGGGACTTTCCTCATCTCCGTTGAAATCAAGTGCTGGTTATGGTTCTACGGCTGTTACTAGTGCTGCTGATAGTTCCACAGATGTTACGTGTAGGCCTATGCCTTGGAGTAGAGAAGATGGCTTCATGTGAAATCTGAAACTTTTAACATTTTCATCTGAAGCGCAAGACATCAGCTTTCCGATCGAATGATGAGCACTCAGCCACGTCCTTACCTTCAAATCTCGTCGTCTTAGGAGTAGCTTGTTTCTCTCTGTCTCCTAATTAGTTTTTCCTTGGATTCTCTCTCTTTCTGTAAAGAAACGGTGATGTAGAAAAAAAAAAAACTTGATGAGGTAATTCACCGTCGATTTAGTGAGTGTTATTGCTTTTTCTTCACAACTAAACCAATATTACAACAGAAAGATAAGAAAGTGTCAAATATTTCTTAAGAAAGATCTCTTAATACTTCTAAGGGGGTGCATATCGGGGACAAGGGACTAATTTCCTCCCTAGAATTCAATAAAGTATTTTTTGAGTTTTTATTTTAAATGAAAATTCATTTTGAAAACCATTTTAACATAAAGCCACTGAAAAAGTATAAAAAAGAGCAAAGCTCTAACATTTGGTCATATAATTTTCATAATTACTGATCAATGTCAGGCAATACCATGCCAAATGTCAGGCATTATCATGCCAAATGTCATGCCAAATGTCATGTCATATCATGCCAAATGTCAGGCATTACCATGAAGGCAAATGTCAGAACTAGGAAGAAGTTTGTCAAAATTATTGTCAAGATCATTGTCAAACTGCAAACAAAACGAAAAAATAAAAAGAAAACCCCTTTTTGTTGACTAAGAATATTGCTCCTTTTTCATCTTATTAATTAAAAAAAAACTTTCCGAAAAAGAAGTTTTTCAAAGAAAAGTAAAGGTCATTTTAAACTTAAGATCAGCAGATACAAAAACTTGTTAAAATTCCAACCCAAAAGGACCAGAAATTACTATTAAACAATAAAAGAAACCCAAAACCACAGTTTATATAATTATCCAGTAAGTTCATCGCAGATCATTTCTGGTCTTCATTCTCGGTACGAACAAAAAGCTCCACCCACTTCTTTCTGCATTAGCGGGTTAGTCTGTTTCCGATTGTTTTCAACAAAGTGCATTATTCGTAATAGCGGGTTTCCACTTGTTTCCGATTAGATCACAGTCTGACTTGTCTACCCGTGAAAAGATCTGATTCCGCCTATGTTTCTATCTGCAAAAACGTTCTCTGGAGCACTCGCACCTTGGTCCGGGTTTTTATAATGGGTGAGATAGGGAAAGATCATACTGGATAATTATATAAACTGTGCCCAAAACCAACAGAAATTAAATAAAAAATCATAGCAAAAACAAATACAACAAGTAATAATATAAATGAATAAATAAATCTTAAATTTAACATGCAACTCTAGCTTAAAACGAAAAAAAATATTTTGCTATTGAAATATAAAACCCAAAACGAACTCTTATAAACAAGAGTTTCAGTATCGCCTCCTTCTCTCACTGTAAAAGTCTAAAATCTGCTGCATCATTAGCGCTTCACTGAAAAGCACTGAAACCGCTTCTTTTGTACTTAATATTGAAAATGAAAACCAAACTTAAAATAAAATTTTGAACTGATGAGCTTTCAGCAACTAATATCGTTATACATCAAATACTCAGTTTAATTTATTAGTTCTTACTAAAATTGATCAAGACGAATATAGTTTCACTATAAAAAAGAGTTTGGATACTGCCCCCTTCCTTAACTGTAAGAAATTAAAGCCTACTGCGTCATAGGAGCTTCACTGAAAACGAATTTTATTACAAATATTAACTTTTCCAGTTCTTACAGGATTGCAAGTGAAAATAAAATTACAGTTCAATTCAATTCAAACTTTTTATTTCCTCCGAATACGAAGAGTAAAAAAGAAATAAATAAAAATAATAACCGCTAATCAACAGGCCATAAAATTATTTTAAACTATATAACAACAAATACGCAAAGGCCTTCAATCAAAATTACCACACAAATTAACACTTCATTCAATAGATAATAAATTAACACTTCACAAATTAATACTTCATTCAAAAATTAAATCAAATAAAATAAATTAAGCTTCGTGCGCAGCTCTATATAAATTATGAGAAAAAACATTTAATTTGGATAAAAAATTCTTTTGCTTTTTCTCCAAAACATCAACAGGGTTTTTTATTTTATATGCATTCATTAAAAAAGTATTTGATTCAGATTTAGAAAAGCGGCAAAGGAACTTAGCAAAATTAAAAAATGTGGTTTTTACATGCGCAATATTACTAATTCTAAAAAACGGGAGAAGCAATGAAAAAACTAAAATAAAACCTTGAACTGATGGGTTTTTCAACAATTAATATAATTATATATCAAATATTCAATTTTATTTTGTGTATACTTTCGAAGACTGTTCAAGACAGATATAGTTTTCAGTAAAGCGCCAATAACGCAGTAGGTTTTAGACTTTTACAGTGAGAGAAGGAGGCGATACCCAAACTCTTGTTTACAGTGATTTTTGTTCGTTTCAAGCTTGATTTGCATATTCAATTGAAGCATTACTCGCTTTTAAGATTTATTTATTCATTTATATTATTACTTGTTGTATGTTTTTTGCTATGATTGTTCATTTAATTTCTGTTTGTTTTGGGTTTCATTTATTCTTTAAGAGTAATTTCTGGTCGTTTTGAGTTTGAATTCTATCAGGTATTTTTATCTGCTGATCTGAACGTTAAAATGGCCTTTACTTTTCTTTGAAAAACTTTTTTGTCGGACAGATTTTTTGTAATTAATTTTTGTTCTTTATTTATTGCGAAAAGTTTCAAGTTTCCAAAAATTCATTATTTCAAAATCAGACTTTTTTTTCAAAACATCATCAAACATCATCTGTTCATCAAAGTATCAAAACTAGTATCAATGTAACAATATTAAGAAAAAAAAATGGGTTTGTGTCAACCTCCGAGTTTTTATTATCTGATCTTTGAACTATTTTTAACAAAATGGCTATCCCAAATTTTTATCGGATGGGTTTGGGGAAAAAGTTCATAGGGAAGGGGGGAGGGATAATTGACCTTTGATCTCTTTTGACTCATTAAAGTGAACTAGAACTTTCCATTATCAATCAAATGGGCCCTCTCTGAAGTTTATACGAGCATCCCTTCTATAAAAACCATATATACCCCAGGGCATAACTTACAGCACCTGTCCCCAGACCCCGGAGTTATAATATCTGATGTTTCTACTATTTATAACAAAATGTTCACCTCAAAATTTTATCAGTTCAATTTTCAGTTCAATTCATTTTATTTAACATCAAAATACATTTAACAAATATGCAAATACCCGCCCCAAGAAAGATACCAAAAAGCACTTGCGACTGGGCGGGTACATACACTAAAAAACAACACACACAAATTACATACAAACACTACAAAACAACAAAAAAAATAATCAATCAATCTCTCATCAATTCATTTAATAATAATAATAATAAAGATAAATAATAATAATAAAGAAAAAAAAAAAACTATGAACCTTGACCTAACAAATATTTTTTCAATTTATTTTTAAATAACCCCAGGTGCTCAGCCGCCCGAATGCTCTCCGGAATAGAGTTCCACACATTAGGTCCTGAAAATCTAGTATGGAAGCCGGCCCTGGTTCCACTTCTATTCGGAACAATGAAATCACTAGCATGACGAGTTTCATAATGGTGCAAAGACCTATTGTCATTAAAATAATCACGAAAAACCTCTGGACTAACATCATTCCAGCATTGATAAGCAAAAATTCCTATTTGGTAGTCTTGTAGCTGTCCTACATTCAACACTTGCAACTTGTTGAAGCAAGCTGAAGTGCTATTTACACCTTCAACATACCCACCAATAAGACGCATCGCTCTATTTTGAAGAGTCTGAACACGTTTAAAATTCACATTAAAATTACTTGCCCATAACATACAGCCATACGAAGCATATGGGTGGATCAAAGCATGGTATAAAAGCAATAAAACTCTCTGAGGTAAGAAATTTTTAAAACGACGAATCGCTCCAAGGCCACGTGCAACCTTTGTGGCAACAACATCACTGTGGCGTTTCCACGAAAAATTACAATCAATGTAAAAACCTAAGTACCGGATTTCTTGAACTTGAACTACAGGCTTATTATTAAACAGAATTCTACCATCAATATCACTGGGCTTGCCTACTCTAGAATATACAATAAAATTAGTCTTAGTAACATTAACTGATAACAAACTCAAACTAGTAAAAACATGGAAATTTCTCAGAACACAATTCACTTTCAACACAAGACTATCCAAACAACGACTAGAAAACGTAACTGCAGTGTCATCAGCGAATGACGTTAAGCAACAATCTGGAAGATAAAACCTCATGCTATCCACATAAACCAGATACAGAAGTGGACCAAGGACCGATCCCTGTGGCACACCACACGACACTTGATAAGGGGAAGAAAAAGCATCATCAATCATCACTTTAATAGACCTCCCACACAAATAACTTTCAAACCACTTCAAACTCACTCCTTTAACACCTAAGCATTCTAATCTTTGCAATAAAATTTTAAAATCTACCGTGTCAAATGCTTTCCTAAAATCAAAAAATACTGTTAGGGGGATTTCACCTTTTACTAAACAATTATTTACAAAATCTACAAGATGAATGGCAGCATGACTAGTGGAATGACCTTTTCGAAACCCGAATTGGGTATCACTGAGTAGGCTATGTTTCGTGAGATGGTCATATAGACGGCGATGAATCACTTTTTCCAAAATTTTTGACAATAAAGGCAGTATCGATATTGGTCTCCAGTTACCGGCATCTGACCTGGCACCCCCTTTGTAAAGCGGGATAACTTCAACGCTTCTGGAAAGGTCCCCGTGTCCATAGATAAATTAATAATATGGAGAATACATGGTAGTATATACATTAACACAGCTTTAAAAGTTCTCAGATTCACGCCATCTATCCCAGCAGAATTCGATTTTATATTTTTCACTATTTTAATCACTTCATCACTTGTACACTTTTCAAACTGGAACTCAACAGTATCTCCACGAGAGTCCACGAATTCCTCGCTAAGAAAATTTTCCCTGTCACACCTTACACTCTCTTGAACAGACGAGCCAACCTGAGAATAAAACTGGCCAAAATGATTCGCGACTACATTTTTATCACTCACATAACTTCCGTTTATATCAATGCAAGGCGACTGACTACTTTTCTGATTTCCCATAAACTCATTAATAACCTGCCATGTGGCTTTGGTATCTCCCTTACTATCAGAAAACTTTTCTTCAAAATACTTCTTCTTTGCTTGCCTTCTCATACTGTTCACCTTATTTCTCACTCGCTTGAACTCTGCAAAATCTGCGTCATCCTGACTATTAAGATATTGCTCATATAACAAGTTCCTTTTTTTTATCATGTCTATTATTGCCTCCGTAATCCACGGCTTGCGGGGATCGTCCCTCTTTTGTTTGGTCAAGCGCAAGGGGCATGTTTTCTCATAAATCGGTTGGAAAATATACATGAACTGATTGTACGCTAGAGAAGAATCACCAGAAATCCCCAGGACCGAGTCCCACTTGATACAGCTCAACTCCTCGGCAAAGCTATTCAGATTTTGCTTTTTCAGCTCAGGTGTCAGTATTTTTTTAGCTGGGATACGTCGTTTTCTAAGACACGTCACATGAGCAATTACCGGAAGATGATCTGAGCCTGGATATACTATCACATCTGAATAGCTTTGACTCAAATAGCTAGGTCCCACGAAAACGTTATCAATTAAGGTCGCAGATTGAGTAGAGATTCGGGTAGGTACACAAGTTAAAGGGTAAAGGTCACTTGAAATCATATAATTAAAAAAATCCAAATTATCACCTGAAAGATCTAAAAGATTATAGTTAAAATCACCCATACAAAAAAAATCCAAATAATCAACATTTACTAAAACACTAAAGAGTGTCAACAAGTGAGCAGATTCGTGTTGGGTGGCTATTACCCTGCTCACGTTTGTAAACACGGCCACGATCAGACCACACGTTTTTTACACCATATCTGTTTCTCGCACCTTCAAAAATCGCTTTTTTCATTTTCGTAAGATATTCAGTGACGAATACACCTGATTTCGCCAGCTTTGATTTCGCTCTGAAAATATTATACGCCGTATCTTTAGTTGCAAATTTAACGAGAACTGGCGCAACAGTCGTAGGTGTCTGGATATTCCGGGCAGCGTTCGGAAGTCTAAAACGGTTCACAGACAACAACTGTTCTTTCTGGACATTTACACCCATTCTCTTCACTATATCAAGAACAGTAGTACCCAGGTCGTTTCCGGGGTCCTGCTTCACTCCGAAAAAAAAAACAAAGAATCAAGCAAACGCTCCTGTTCGTAATCGTCCAGCTTTTCCTCAATAGTAGCCACTCGAAGCTCTAATGACTGAATCTGGCTATCCAGCGATGAAAACAGTTTTTCTATTTTCTCAAACTTTACGCTGTATTCTAGCGTGATCGAATCATATATTTCCGAAACAATCAGTTCAGGGTTCAGAGCGGCTTGTTGCGATGAGCCTGCTACTCCTGTCACGGAAACAACTTTTTCCTGAACTTTTTTCTCTATTTCTTTAATTAGGCCAAATTTAAGCTTTGTAACTTCATCTTGTGCTAAAGTAAGCTGATTTCGGATTGCAGATGTTTCGCTCGAAGCAGTTAAATCAGCACCCGCGCCTTTCGCAGTTTTCTTTTTCAGAAACTGATAGTAAAGATCAGGAGAAGATTCACACTCACGGAAAGCATGATTTACGCCCTTAGCCGTTTTTTTCGAAGCTTCCGCATAATTTCCACTATATGAAAGAAGATTCGCTTCTACCACGGTCTGAAAGTCATGGGACCCGTAGCAAAAAACACTGAATTTTGGCGTAGACTCTTTTTGGTTAGTTATGCTAACAATCCGGACTGGCCAGAGGGGATATCCCTTGAACTGAGCTACCGCCAAATCTCCCTTCTGAAACTGTACCATGATGACAATAATAATCCAATAACTCAAAAGTTGACTTATCTTTAGTGGACAGGATCTTCCAAAACTAATTAAAAATTAAGCAGGAAACGAAAACTTACTCGCAAGGGGGGCAATTAAATCCCCCCGCTTTTCAACAATATCTTGCAAAAATCACGTCCGCCAATGCTATAATTATGAAGTGATATCCAATTAAAAAGTCACTTGTAACTTTAATCCTTTACAGTATCGTGACACTTCCGTAATCACTGAGTTAATGATATTTTCAAGCTCAAAGAAACCAGTTCAAATATGTGTTCACATATTTCAGGTTGTTTTCAGGTTCAATTCAGTTCAATTCAGAGATGGATGGATATCGGATGGATTTGGGGGGAAAAGGCATGGAGGGGGGAGAGGTTAGTTGCCTTCCGATCTCTTTTGACTCCGACGAACCCTCTCTGAAGTTTATACGAGCATCCCTCTGAAAAGTACCATATACACCCCCAGGAAATAACTTACAACGCCTGGGGAGGGGGGTTGTGTCGACACCGGAGTTTTTGTTATCTGACTTTTGAACTATTTAAAAAAATTGCTATCTCAAAATTTGTATCCAATGGAAATGGGGAAAAAAGGCATGGAGAGGGGGCTATTTGCCATCCAATCTCTTTTGACTCTTAAAAACTATCATTTTCCAATCAAATGAGCCGTCTCTGAATTTTATACGAGCATCCCTTCCATAACAGTCATAAATGCCCCAGGGCAAATCTTACAACACCTACCCCCGGACCATGGGGGGGGGTGGGCTGTGTTGACACCGGAGTTTTTATATGTGAACTTTGAACTATTTTTAACATAACATCTATCTCAAAATATTTACCTGATGCATTTACGATGAGGGGGGGGGGCTTGTTACCCTCCGATCTCTTTTGACTCTTAAAAAGCGAACTATAACTTTCAATTTCAAATCAAATGAGCCCTTTCCGAAGCTTATACGATCATCCCTTCCATAAGAACCATATACGCCCCCAGGACAAAATTTACAACGCCTACCCCCCGGGCCCGGGGGGGTTGTGCCGACAATGGAGTTTTTGTTGTCTAATTTTTGAACTAATTTTAAAAAAAGGCTATCTCAAAATTTGTAACGGATGGCTTTGGGAGTAAAAGGGCGTTCGGGGGGGAGGCTAGTTGCCCTTCGATCTCTTTTGACTCTTAAAAAGTGAACTGGAGCTTTCAATTTCCAATCAAATGAGCCCTCTATGAAATTTATACGAGCATTCTTTTCATAAGAACCATATATGTCCTCAGGGCATAATTTAGGACGCCTGCTCCCTCGGCCCTGGGGGACTGTACCGACATCGGAGTTTTTCTTATCTGACTTTTTCACTGTTTTTAAAAAAATGGGTATCATAAAATTTTCATCGGATGGGTTTGGGGAAAAAGGCGTGAAGGGGGTGGGGGGGGGAGGGAGCTAGTTGCCCTTGGATCTCTTTTGACTCTTAAAAAGTGAACTCTGACTTTCAATTTCCAATCAAATAAGCCCTCTCTGAAGTTTATACAAGCATCCATTTCATAAGAACCATATATTCCCCCAGGGCGTAACTTACAACACCTGCCCCAGGGCCCTAGAGGGTTGTGTTGACACCTGAGTTTCTGTTATCTGACTTTTCAATATTTTTTTTAACAAAATCGCTATCTCTAAATTTTTATTGGATGCATTTAGGGGGAAAAGGTGAGGAGGGGAAGGGGCTCGTAGCCCTCCGATCTCTTTTGACTCTGAGAAAGTGAACTTTGACTTTTAATTTCAAATCAAATGAGCCCTCTCTGAAGTTTATACGAGCATCCCTTCTATAAAAACCATATATGCTGCCAGGGCATAACTTGCAACGCCATTCCCTGGGCCCTAGGGGGTTGCTTCGACCCTGGAGTTTTAATATTTTATGTTTGAACTATTTTTAACAAAACATGCACCTTAAATTTTTATCGGATGGGTTTGGGGGGAAAAAGCGTGGAGGGGCAGGGGCTAGTAGCTCTCCGATCTCTTTTGACTATGAGAAAGTGAACTAGAACTTTTAATTTCCAATCAAATGAGCCCTCTCTGAAGTTTATACGAGCATGCCTTCCATAATAAGTTTATATGGCCCCGGGCATAACTTACAACGCCTACCTGGTCCCTGAAGGATTGTGTTGACCCGAAGTTTTCGTTGTATGATCTTTGAACCATTTTTAAAAATTAATTTAAAAAAACTTTCCGAAAAATAAGTTTTTCAAAGAAAAGTAAAGGCCTTTTTAGACTTAAGCTCAGCAGATACAAATACCTGTTAAAGTTAGTAGTAAGGCATCAATTACTATCAATCCTACGCCTGAGGCATGAATATGCGTGCAGTTTAACCGGTACATTGGTCACCTATTACTTAACCGGACACCGGACAGTCACCTATTACTACGAACGGTACATGCCTTACCAGACGGGTTTCTGAGGTAACACCCATTTTTTTGTAAGACACAGATACATGAAAAAATTTATGTGACGATCTCTAGTTTTGGCTATTGAACCTTGAAAAACATGTCTGACAAGTCTTGTACCCTCTGTATCAATTGATGACTGTATGCGGTAAGGCATATTATGCAATCTAGTTTCGTATCTATTATTGTCTTATGGAGTACCGTTAGTAGAAACATCTCTGATTGATCACGGAAATGGGTGTTGCCTTAGAAACCAGTCCGCTCGCTTTATACGATGGGTATGGTGGGTATAGTCTCGTTTAGTTTTTCAAAGAGAGTGAGTATTTGACATTTTTGAAAAAAGGGATAAGGAATTCGCAAATTGGACTCTATGAACGATATTAATTAGTGTTTTGAATAATAGGAGTGTGAATGATTCTAATTAGTGATTGGATTGTATGACGGTGGAGAAAAAAAGGATTAAACTGATTAACAGTTAAGGTAACCCCGAAGGGGTTGTTAACTCAGGTAATTTGTTACTTGACCTAGCTTTACCTCTCCGATGTGGTCTGTATAATACACAAGTAACGTTTCTGTATTTACACGTGAACATTTTGAATCCATTTTTGAAGTCTGGAAACAGTTTGACGTGTTCGGTGAGATTACGTTCCTTGGCGTTTGATAGACATTTGCAAAAAAAGGGGTAATTAGTGGTTGGAAAATTTTTTAACGTGAAATCTCCGAATAAAATATTTTTGGAGCATGTACTTGACGATGGATAAAAGGGTTAAGGTGACTAGCAATTACGAGCAAGGATCCCCCCACTGGTTTCTGGCAGTAGGCTACGCATATCAAATTACTGTACTGTGGGTTAGGTAACATGATTTGACACGCTTTTACAATCGGAATTCATTGATTGACATTTGCAAAAAGGGGTAATTATTGATTGGATAATTTTTTAACGTGAAGGGTCAATCTTGGAGGGAAAACCAAAAATACTCAGAATAGAAAATAAACGGGATCTGCCTCAAGGGGAAGGCTCAGAGGCCCTTCGTTCCCCAATTTCTGAGGGCAG
>JAQQPU010021198.1:0-13584 GCA_029168905.1 Artemia sp. Kazakhstan ARC1039 | reverse complement strand
TAATAATAATAATAATAATAATAATAATAATAATAATAATAATAATAATAATAATAATAAGGGGTTTTATTTGCATTAAACAAATGAATACACCAACTGCCAGAAGCAAACTTGTTTAGGCTATACACCCTTAAAAAACCCTGATATTTACATCACTATCAACAACAGAAAACAATACTAAATAAAAAAGAAAAGAAGAAGAGACAAAAAAGGCAGGGCACAACCTCCTGCAGCTTAGTGCGACCCATAAATAAAAAATTCAAACTATAACTAATTATCACCGTTCTCTCACTACCACCGTCTCAAAACCACACACAAAAAATGAAAATACAGCTGAGAGACCACTCGAGAGAAAATCGCAGAAAACTAATAATTCATTTGGTAAACTATTATAAAACCCTGGTCCAACGTGACGGATAGAGAAGAATGATCTTCGTGTTAAAGCCTGAGGTCATCTTACCTGGGATGCTTTTCTGGTTGAGTATTCGTGGACATTGCATCCAGCCACGAACATTTGACCGAAGCATTGTGGCAATAATCCACACTCATATTTAAATAAAAAAAAGCTGAATAAAATTTAGAAACTCCAAGTAAAGGCAGAATATGTCTTTCAACATATCTCCTTCTGACCGATACACCTTCTTCATCAGCACAAAGCACTCAAAGAGCTGAGTTCTGCATCGCACGAAGCGGAAGTAAATGTGTCGGGAAACTGCTAAACAAAACAACATTACAGTACAAAAGGTACGGGTGAACAGTAGAAAAATACCCTATTACATCCATAAAAGACCTTATTACATCACAGGGAAAAAAATTCCTCAGTTATCTCATAATCCCAACATTCTTTGCAATTCTTTGCTACTTAACAAATCTATTTGGGGTTTATAACTTAAACTTTCATCTATAGGGACACCAAGGTTCTTGATAGTCTTTAGTCGCTGGATTGAAGTATAAACAAGTCTAAGCTCATTAATCCATGGATAGTAATAGGGGCTTTCATCTGTAAACCAAAAATTGTGATTTAACTTCAGTTTGTTATCTCTAGTCCATTCACTAATTTTGTTCATACCCGCAATAAGCTTCTCCATGAGTTGCAGTTCCGTCTTCGCTGCCACTGTAAAATGTGAATCATCCGCAAAAAACGTAATAATTAACTTTATGGTTTCACTGACGGGAAAATTCAGGTCAAACGACAAACCCTCCACAGTTCCGCACAAGTCATTAATAAAAATTAAAAACGATGTAGGCCCGAGTACAAACCCTTGTGGTACACCATATTCAGCAATATGGAAACACATTCCCTAATATGAATAATGTTTCTTGTTTTTGAAATACCTGAAATATTGTGAAAAAGTTTTTCCTTAAAAGTACGAGTTATACATCAACAAGTTAAAAGTTATTTTATAACAAGCAGAAACTAGCTTATGTGAGACGTTAAGCCTAAAATGAGCAGATGTTAAGCTGGTTGAAGAAATTAAATCGAAAACAAACAGATATTGCATTGAACAGTGAATTCAAACTTACAATGAAAAGAAATTACTATCAGAAATTTGGGACGTTGGCGGCCCTAAACACTTTTCTATAGGGTTTAGCGTGATCAAACAAAATCGACTCCACCTCTGTCTCAGTTCCCAAAGCTCTCTGAGTGATAACGACCTAGAAGATATTGTGCCCGAGAGCGGAGGAGACTGTCCTTTTGGATAGACATTAGGGCTTAGACTGACTTCAGTTTACAGGCAAAAATTATCAATATTTCTAAATTTTTTTTTCCACTGCTTGGGTCTTTCCCTATAAGTTTACTTGTTCCTTTGCACACTTCCTTAGCTCCTGGGTGAACTTTTACAGCTGTCCAACCTAAAAAACTAACAGTAGAAATCGTCTAAGCATTATCATCTTGAAGGGGCTTCTCAGTACCAAACAAATCGTCTCCTAAAAATGCCAGCCATCCCTTATAACCGTGCGTCATTCAAAGTAGGATGAACTTAGAATAGAGATGTCAGAAAGCTGGGCAAGAGGACGAAGCTAGCTGTCAAAAATGACCAAGTAAACTGAATTATTTTTGATTACTACACACGACCCAGAACTTATGTAGAACGTTCACGAGCCATTGCTCATGCGTATCGAAGCACCAAAGTTTTCACCCGAACTCCATAGAAGCATGAGCTTGATTGGAGTTATGGACGAAATAATAACGGCATCCGGCGGTTAGTCTACTCTGCAGACTCATGGACAATTACGGCCAACTGGGAATTTGTAATCTTGCTCAGTTTCAGAGTTAGTCACAAGATAGTTTTTGTCACTTCTTAAACCCTTCGTGGCTCATTCTAACGGGCATTTTAAGTTATTGGCGTGACGGAGTAGATTGTTTAATTTGTCTGTTATCCACCCTAAAAACTCAAACTTGTATGACATTGTAAAATATAATTTACACCGACGATCTGCTTTGAGAACAGTTTCAGAAATATTTACTGAACCCAGCCTCTAATTTCTTTTTGTTAATTTGGGCTGACATTGTGTTAAACTGAAAAGGTGAATGGAATAAATTTTTCTTGTTTTTAGGCTATTTTAGCCATTTAGGCTCTTCCCTTAAGCTCTTCCCTTTACTGAAAAAATATAAATGTTTTTACTTTCATAACTTTAATAAATCAAATAATATTAACATTTTGATTACTTAATATCGGTATATGTATATCAAACTGACAATTCACATTAATTTGTATTTTTTTCAGTAAAATGCAAATTATGTTCTGGCCTTATGAAGGCATAGGGGTTTTGAGCCCTACTCATGTTAATTTCTGCTCGTTTTGAGTTTGACTCAGTTATTTATTGTAATTTCTGTTCGTTTGGGTTTCATTTATTTATTGATGATGATTTGTCGTAGTTTCACGCTTGGTAGATTATTTGATTTTATTTTTTACTCATTTTTGGTTTAATACAGCTGTTTATTTTTCTTTGAAAAACTTATTTTGTGGAAAAAGTTTTTTTATTTATTTCTGTTCGTTTTATATTGACACAGTCTTTTCGGGGAAAAAGAAAATAATACTTTAAATCGTTTCTATTTTTTAAGACTTTATAGTTTGACCTGCTATTTGTATGCTGGAGAAAAAATTTCAGCAATTTTTAACAACATACACCCTTTTAAAAAACCAGACACAAATAGTAGTGTTTAATTTGGTTTCATACCTCCTCTAGTTGACCTAAAATAGAAAACTTGATACCATTCGCAAAAATAATATGTTTACTTTCTTTGATAGCTTGGATACACTTACCCTATTTTGATTGGGTTAAATTTCAAGAGAAGAAATAGCCCCAAAAGTTTGAACATAATACCCTCAGTCGTTCTTGGGATACTGCTGAGATGCCTTATTGGGATTTAGCAATAAAACAGTGCATTTTGATTTAATCTTAAGGCAGCATTTAGTTTTTAAACATAATGCGCAAATGGGAGGGTGGGCGTCGGAGGGGGACTCGTTGCCCTCCATTCACTTTCGATCATTAAACAGGGCATTATTCCTTTCTATTTTCAATTGAATTAGCTCTTTCCGAAGTTCCTACGACAACTCCTTCGATACGAAGCGCCCTGGTCTAAAAAAAAAAACAAAAAAAAACTTTTTACCCAAATCGATCTTTGCTATAAAGATTTTAAGCCTTCCAATCACTTAAAAAGGGCACTAGCCCTTTCAATTTTCAATCGAATGAGCCCTTTTTGAGTTTCTACAACGTTTTCTATATACACCTTATATGCACCCAGGGCATAACTCACAACCCTTGCCCTGAGGGCTCTGAGGGGGTTGTAATCCTCGAAGACCTAATTTACAGAACTTTCAACTACGTTAAACAAAACGGCTCTCTCAAAATTTTGATTGGATGTGTTTGGGGAAATTGTGGGTTTGAGAGGGGGGTTAGTTGCCCTTCAATCACTTTCGACTATTAAAAAGGGCACTAGCCCTTTCAATTTCCAATCGAATAAACCCTTTTGAAGGTTCTACGACAAAACTGTCTATAAAAGCCTTATATGCCCCGAGGGCATAACTTACAACCTTTGCCCTGATGATTGTGAGAGAGGGAGGGCTGTCATCCTCAAAGACCTGATTACTAGAATTTTCAACAACGTTGAACAAAATGAATATCTCAAAATTTTGATTGGATGTCTTCGGGAAAATGGTGTGTGAGAGGGGGGTTAGTTGCTCTTCAATCACTATTCGACTATTAAACAGGGCTTTACCCGTTTCAATTTCAAATCGAATGAGCATTTTTTGAAGTTTCTACAACAACTCTTTCTATTAAAAACCTCATAAGCTCATAGGGCATAGCTTACAACCTTTGCCTTGAGGGCAGTAGGGGGGGGGGGTTGTCATCCACAAAGACATAATTTCCAGAACTTTCAACTACGTAGAAGAAATGGTTGTCTCAAAATTTTGATTGTACGTGTTTGGGGAAAGGGTGGGCGTGATAAGGGGATTAGTTGCCCTCCAATTACTTTCGACTATTAAAAAGGGTACTAGCCATTTCAATTTCCAATCGAATAAGCCTTTTTGGAAGTTTCTACGACAACATTTTCTATAAAAAGCTTATATGCCACCAGGGCATAACGTACAACACTTGCCCTGAGGGTTGTCATCCTTAAAGACCAAATTTTCAAAACCTTCAACTACGTTGAAGAAAATGGGTATCTAAAAATTTTGATTGGGTGTGTTTGGGGAAAAGGTGGGCGTGAGAGGGGGATTAGTTGTCCTCCAATCACTTTTGACTATTAAAAAGGGCACTAGCCCTTTGAATATCAAACCGAATGCAACCTTTTTCAAGTTTCTACGACAAAGCATTCAATAGAAACCTTATATGCCCCCAGGGCATAACTAGTAACCCTTGTCCTGAGGGCTCTAAGGGGGGGGGGTTAATCCTCTGAGACCTAATTTCCAGGACTTTCAACTACGTAGAAAAAATGGCTATCTCAAAATTTTGATTGGATGTGTATGGGGAAATGGTGGGCGTGAGAGGCGGATTAGTTGCCCTCCAATTACTTTCGACTATTATAAAGGGTAGGCTACTAGCCATTTCCATTTCCGATCGAATAAGCCCTTTTTGAAGTCTTTACGACAACGTTTTCTATAAGAATCTTAAATGCCCCCAGGGCATAACTTACAACCCTTGCCCTGAGGGCTGTGGGGAGGAATTGTCATCCTTAAAGACCAAATTTTCAAAAGTTTCCACTACGTTGAACAAAATGGCTATCTAAAAATTTTGATTGGGCGTGTTTGGGGAAAAGGTGGGCGTGAAAGGGGTATTAGTTGTCCTCCAATCACTATTGACTATTAAAAATTGCACTAGCCCTTTGAATATACAATCGAATGCACCCTTTTTCAAGTTTCTACGACCAAACTTTCAATAAAAACCTTATATGCCCCCAGGACATAACTTGTAACCCTTGCCCTGAGGGCTCTGAGGGGGTGGGGTTTTCATCCTCAAAGACCTAATTTCCAGAACTTGCAACTACGTTGAACAAAATTTCTATCTCAAAATTTTGATTGGATGTGTTTGGATAAATGGTGGGCGTAAGATGGTGCCCTTCAATCACTTTCGACTATTAAAAATGGCAGCAGCCCTTTGAATTTCCAATCGAATGAGCCCTTTTCAAAGTTTCTACGACAAAGCTTTCAATGAAAACCTTATGTGCCCCCAGGGTATAACTTATAACACTTGCCCTGAAATCTGTGGGGGGAGTGTCCTGCTCAAAGGTATAATTTCAAAAACTTTCAACTACGTTGAACAAAATGGCTTCTGTTCGTTAGTTTCCTTCCAATCACTTATGATTATTAAAAAGGGCACTAGCCATTTGAATTTCCAATCGAATGAGCCCTTTTTGAAGTTTCTACGACAACGCTTTCTATAAAAACTGTATATGCCCCCAGGGCATAACTTACAACCGTTGCCCTGAGGAATGTGGGGGGGGGGGGATATTATCCTCACAGACCTAATTTCCAGAACATTCAACTACGTTGAACAAAATGGTTATCTAGAAATTTTTATTGGATGTGTTTGGGGAAAAGGTGGGCGTGAGAGGTGGGTTAGTTGCCCTCCAATCACTTTCGACTATTAAAAAGAGCACTAGCCCTTTGAATTTCCCATCAAATGAGCCTTTTTTAAGTTTCTATGACAAAGCTTTCTATAAAAACCTTATATGCCCCCAGGGCATAACTTACAACCCTTGCTCTGAGGGCCTGAGGGGATTGTCCTCCTCAAAAACATAATTTATATCTGGAAATCAACTACGCTGAACCAAATGGCTATCTCAAAAATTAATTGCATGTGTTTCAGGAAATGGTGGGCGTGGAAGGGGTTTGAGTTGCCTTCGGATCAGTTTCAACTATTAAAAAGGGCACAAACCACTCCAATTTCCAATTGAATGAGCCCTTTTCGAAGTTTTGTACGACAACTTCTTCGATACAAAGTGCCCAGGTCTAAAGGAAAAAAAAATGATACATTTAGCCAACATCGTTCTAATATGCCCCAGGGAATAACTTAAAACCCTTGCACTGAGGGCTGTGGGGGAGTGTCCTCCTCAAAAACATAATTTCTATCTCGAAATAAACTACGCTGAACAAAATGGTCATCTCAAAATTTTGATTGGATGTTTTTGGAGAAATGGTGGGCGGGGAAGGGGGGTTAGTTGCCTTCCAATCACTTTCGACTGTTAAAAAGGGCACTAGCCGTTCCAATATCCAATCGAATAAGCCCTTTTCCAAGTTTCTACGACAACTCTTTGGATACGAAGTGCCCTGGTACGGAAAAAAAAATACATCATAGGCAGTGCAATCGCGCTGCCTAAGTAAAGAACGATGTTGGCACAATTTTTTTTTCATACCAGGGCACTTCGTATAGAAGAAATCCTCGTAGAAACTTGGAAAAGGGCTCACTCGATTGGAAGTTGGAACGGCTAGTGCCCTTTTTAATAGTTGAAAGAGTTTGGAAGGCAACTAACAACCCTTCCACACCCGACATTTCCCTAAACATATCCAATCAAAATTTGGAGATAGCCATTTTATTCAGCGTAGTTGATTTCCAAATATAAATTATGTTTTTGAGGAGGACCCTCCCCCAAAGCCCTCGGGGCAAGGGTTTTAAGTCATGCCCTGGGGGCATATAAGAACGATATATTATTTTTTCTTCCTTTAGACCAGGGCACTTTGTATCAAACAAGTTGTCGTGGCAACTTCGAATGGCATATAAGGTTTTTATAGAAAGTGTTTCCGTAGAAACTTCAAAAAAGGCTCATTCGATTGGAAATTCAAAGGGCTAGTGCCCTTTTTAATAGTCGAAAGTGATTGGAAGGCAACTAACCCCCCTCTCACGCCCACCATTTCCCCAAACACATCCAATCAAAATTTTGAGCCATTTTGTTCAACGTAGTTGAAAGTTCTGGAAATTAGGTCTTTGAGGATGACAACACCTCCATGTTCCTCAGGGCAAGGGTTGTAATTTATACCCTGGGGGCATATAAGGTTTTTATAGAAAGCGGTGTCGTAGAAACTTCAAAAAGGGCTCATTCGATTGGAAAGAGAAATGGCTAGTGCCCCTTTTAATAGTCGAAAGTGATTGGAAGGCAACTTAAACCCCTTCCAAGCCAATTCTTTCCCCAAACACGTCCAATCAAAATTTTGAGATAGGCATTTTGTTCAACAGAGTCGAAAGTTCCGGAAATCATACCTTTGAGCAGGACATTCCCCCCACAGTCTTCAGGGCAAGGGTTATAGGTTATGCCCCGGGGGCATATAAGGTTTTCATTGAAAGCTTTGTCGTAGAAATTTCAAAAAGGGCTCATTCGATTGGAAATTCAAAGGGCTAGTGCTATTTTAATAGTCGAAAGTGATTGGAGACCAACTAATCCCCCTTTCACGCCCACCATTTATCCAAACACATCCAATCAAAATGTTTAGATAGCCATTTTGTTCAACGTAGTTGAAAGTTTTGAAAATTAGGGATTTAAGGATGACAATCCCCCTCCCCACAGCCCTCAGGGCAAGGGTTATAAGTTATGCCCTGGGGGCATATAAGGTTTTCATTGAAAGCGTTGTCGTAGAAACTTCAAAAAGGGGTTATTCGATTGGAAATTGAAATGGCTAGTGCCCTTTTTAGTAGTCAAAAGTGATTTGAGGGCAGCTAATCCCCCTCTCATGCCCACCATTTCCCAAAACACATCCAATCAAAATTTTGAGATGGCCGTTTTGTTTAACGTAGTTGAAAGTTCTTGAAACTAGGTCTTTGAGGATGACAACCCCCTCACAGCCCTCAGGGCAAGGGTTGTAAGTTATGCCCTGGGGGAATATAAGGTGGTTATAGAAAAAGTTGTCGTAGAAACTCAAAAAGGGCTCATTCGATTAGAAATTGAAAGGGCTAGTGCCCTTTTTAATTGTCGGAAGTGATTGGAAGGCTTGATATTTTTATAGTAAAGATCGATTTGTACAATGTATTTTTTTTTTTTTTTTTTTTTTTTTTTTTTTTTTTTTTTTTTTTTTTTAGATCAGGGCACTTCGTATCGAAGGAGTTGTCGTAGGAACTTCGAAAAGGACTCATTTGATTGAAAACAGAAAGGACTAATGCCCTTTTTAATATTCGAAAGTGATTGCAGGGCTACTAGTCCACCTCCCACACCCACCCTCCCATTCGCCCATTATGTTTAAAAATTAATGTTGCCTTAATTATCAAGTTTTCTATTTCAGGTCAACTAGAGGAGATATGAAACTAAATTAAACACTACTATTTGTGTTCGGATTTTTAAAAGGGTGTATGTTGTTAAAAAATGCTGAAAACTTTTCTCCAGCATACAAATAGCAGGCCACACTGTAAAGTCTTAAAAAAAGAAAAATTTAAAGTATTATTTTCTTTTTCCCTGAAAAGACTATGTCAATATAAAACGAACATAAATTAATTAAAACAAAATTTCCACAAAATAAGTTTTTCAAAGAAAAGTAAAGAACTCCATTAAACCAAAAATGAGCAAAAAATAAAATCAAATAATCTATCAAGCGTGAAACTACCACAAATCAGCATCGATAAATAAATGAAAACCAAAACGAACAGAAATTACAATAAATAACCGAGTCAAACTCAAAACGAGCAGAAATTAATATGAGTAGGGACCAAAACCCTTATGCCTTCCTAATGCCAGAACATAATTTGCACTTTACTGAAAAAAATACAAATGAATGTGAATTGTTAGTTTAATATACATATACTGATATTCAGTAATCAAAATATTAATATTATTTGACTTATTAAAGCTATGAAAGCAAAAACATTTATATTTTTTCATTAAAGTGCAAATTATGTTCTGGCCTTGCGAAGGCATAGGGATGTTGAGCGCTACTCATGTTAATTTCTGCTCGTTTTGAGTTTGACTCGGTTACTTATTGTAATTTCTGTTCGTTTTGGGTTTCATTTATTTATCGATGCTGATTTGTGGTAGTTTTACGCTTGGTAGATTATTTGATTTTATTCGTCTTGAACAACTTTAGAAAGATTTAATAAATTAAACTGAATATTTGATGTATAATGATATTAATTTCTGAAAGCTCAGCAGCTCAAAATTGTACTATAATTTTAATTTTCATTTTCAATATTAAGTTTAAAAGATTTCATTTGTCATAAAATTGGTTTTCAGTAAAGCGCCATTGTCGCAGTAGGTTTTAGGCTTCTGCAGTGAGGCGATACCCAAACTCTTGTTTGTAGTGATTTTAGTGCGTTTCAAGCTTGATTTGTATATTCAGTTTAAGTTTCACTCATTTTAAGATTTATTTATTCATTGACATTAATATATATTGTATACAGGCGAAATATCCGTGTCGTTTTAGTTTTTTATCTTTTCTCTGTACTCACCGCAGTCTTGTTTGTTTGTTCTTCATTGAGTTTTTTCTCTCTTATTAGTTTTTGTCATGGCTGGCCAGTTCGGCTTAAGATCTTTCAACTAAGCAGCAGCATCCTCCTGCCTTTTTTTTTTACTTAACCTTTTACACAAGCAAACCAATCAGGTCGAATTATGTCCGAAGCTATTTCAGAAGCCTTAAACTTTATCACGTGAGGCTGTATAGCCAATCCGGCTTTCCAAAAGTCAGGTTTCTTTTATATATCCAGAAATTAGGAATAATCTGATTAGCTTACGAAAATGCTTCACATATTTAAACCAATACCATTAAAGACTACTTATTACCACGGAACTATGGGAAAGAAATTTCCCTCTTAATCTTTGATTTAATTCTAAAGAGTTTATTTATTGATTCTGAATAAAAAAGAATATATAAAATAACATTGATCTTAGCTGGCTGTCGACAAACTACTATTGGAGCTGAATTTATACACGACAGCAACTTGCATCCTTAAGTTTCAGATATTTAGATTATCCGTCTTATATTGACTATTTGTGTAAATATAGACTATTTTTCTGCAGTCCAGTTTATCACAACTTATTTTATAGTAATTCTATTATCTTATTTCTGTGTTTCTGCAGCTTTTGCTAACGGAACATCTATAAATACTCTCTCTAACCGCTTTTGCTTTTCTCAAATTCAAGAGAGTTGTTTGTTTGACTTCTCATGCAAATACAAGTGGAGTCTCCACTACAGAGCTGTCATAAAAAAACATATAAATAGTTTTTGTTTTTCCCATGATACTTAACTCCAGCATAATATTTCATAAAGGAAAAGTAAGCCACGGCACATTAAACTGCTCTGTATATTGTTTCTATTCACACAACTCTACAAATAAAAAAGTTAAACGATCAGGCATAAATCTTTCGCCAGTAATTGAGTTCCATTCCTTTTAGCCCATTCTTTCTTTATGATAACTTAAAAAAACCTTTCCGAAAAATAAGTTTTTTAAAGAAAAGTAAAAGCTATTTTAAACTTAAGCTCAGCAGATACAAATACCTGTTAAAATTCAAATTCAAAACGACCAGAAATTATTATTAAAGAATAAATGAAACCCAAAACGAACAGAAATTAAATAAACAATTATAGCAAAAAATATACAACAAGTAATAATATAAATAAATAAATAGATCTTAAAGCAAGTAATGCTTAGATTGAATATGAAAATCAAGCTTAAAACGAAAAAAAATATTTTGCTATGGAAGTACAAATGAAACTTAAAACGAACAGAAATTAAATAAACAATCAATGCAAACGAGTTTGGTCTGCCTATGGGGGCATCTCTCAGCCCTTTGTTGGCAAATCTTTTCATGAATTCTATTGAAACGTCCGCTATACGCAGTTTTAGGCTTTACCCTTGTTTCTGGGGCAGATTCATGGATGATGCAGTTTTTTCTACGTGGATCAGTTGCGACAATTGTATTTTATTAATATTGGCGGTGGTTTTACTTGTTTTTAGTTTATTTTACCTTTTATCTTTAGTATAGAATAGAATAGAATAAGGCTTTATTCTTAAAACTTTTCACAAGCGATAAATTGCCGAACATAAGTTCGTGTCATACAAAAAAAAAATGAAGTAACCAACAACCATCACAAGCACTTCAATGGAATTACCATCAGGGACACCAAGACATTAAGAAATATAAACAGACAAAATACAGACAAATAGAAATTAAACATTTAAGAAAAATATTAAAGTAGCTAAAATAATGTCATATCAAACAGGTCATACATTAAAGGTAAAAATTTAGTCATAAATCGGCATCTTTGTTTCTTCTGTGCTGAAGACGCCTCGTTTTCATACAGGCGAAATATTAGCGTCGTTTTATATATTTATCTTTTCTCTCTACTGACCACAGTCTTGTTTGTTTGTTTTTCATTTTTTTTTCTCTCTTTGTTGTTCTTAGCTGCTTAGTTACAATATTTTTTTAGATATCAAATCAAACTACTACTACTACTACTAACAACTCATCGCAGCACCAAGCCGCCTGAGGCCAACACAGCTACGCACGCTCCTCCTCCACCCCAATCTATTCAAAGCCTCCCTTTTTACACCCGCCCACGAAGTTCCCATTTCCTTTAAATCTTTCTTTATGACGTCCTCCCACCCCAGACGGGGACGACCTGCTTTCCGTTTAGCCCTAGATGGTTGGCCGAAAAGAACAATCTTCGCCAATCTGTCATCCTTCATCCGCACAACATGCCCCAACCACCTCAACCTTTCTTTCATTATAGACCTAGAAAGCGGTATTGAACCACATTTTTCGTATAGCCTATTGTTTGAAATACGGTCAGTCAGCCGGGTACCCAGAACAATCCTTAAGCAATTTCTCTGGAAAACATCTAGCAAATCTTCATCCGCTTTTCGGAGCGTCCATGCTTCAGAGCCATATTTGACCACTGTCATCACTGTAGCTTCTAAGATTCTAATCTTGGTTTGCAGACTTATCTTCCTATTCTTCCAGACTTTTTTTAACTATGAAAAAACACCCTGAGCCTTGGCTATTCTATTTTTAACATCTTCACTGCTCCCACCATCTTTACTAATAATACTACCAAGATAAGTGAAACTGCCCACCTGATCAATCTTTTCATTACCCAACATCACCTTTTCATCGTCACTTATTCCTAGCCTTAGTGACTTAGTCTTCCTAACATTAATTTTCAAACCAATACTAGCACCCTGAACTCGCAAAACCTCTAAAACTTCATTCATTTTGCTCACACTATCATCTAGGATGCTTAAATCATCAGCATAATCCAAGTCCAGGAGACTTTTTCCTCCCCATTTGATTCCGTGGTCTCCCATTGCCTTTCCTGTGCTCCTTAAAACAAAGTCCATCAAAATAATCCAAATAAAGGGGGATAGAACACAACCCTGCTTAACTCCTGATTTAATACAAAACCAGCTGCTAACCTCATTTCCTACCTTAACCGCAGCAGTGTTATTCTCGTACACAGCACTAATCACTTTAATGTACGAGGGCTGCTATATATATTTCTGGCCTAATAATGAAAATACGCATATTTATCAACGAAAATTGTTTTATTGTGTTTCAAAATATTCTCCATCAAGATTTATACACTTTTGCATGCGCTCAAACCAATTTTCGAAGCACATGTTCACGAGTTAATTCCATTTTTTTGCCACATTGATTTTTTCAAGACCCTGTAGAAGAAAAAACAATTGTCGTTAGTCAAAAAGTTCTGAGTACATTTATGCTACAAAAGTTCAAACTTTCCAATGGAAATGTCAGATTGCACCTGGCAACACTTAGTGTTGCCTAGGCCAGAAATATATATAGCAGCCCTCGTATTTGTCTGGTATACCATACAAGGATAAAACCTTTACTAAAGCTCCTCTATCAACAGAATCGAACGCTTGCTCATAATCTATAAAACTGAGGACCAAAGGTGTTTGAAAACTTAGGCACTTCTCAATTATTAACCTAAGAGTGAAAATTTGGTCAACACATCCTCTACCTTTTCTAAAACCGCACTGCTCTTCTCTTAAAACTTTGTCTACGGCATCTCTCAGTCTAAAAAGTATCATATTACTAAGCAATTTGCTACCTACAGAGACCAGACTAATGCCTCGATAATTACCACACTCACTTTTATCACCTTTCTTATAAAGTGGCTTAATTAAGGTTTTCCTAAAATC
>JAQQPU010021196.1:0-14888 GCA_029168905.1 Artemia sp. Kazakhstan ARC1039 | reverse complement strand
ATGCATCTCTTTGATTAGAAACAGTACTGAGCCTGTTTGCTGGATTTTTTTACAGGAGATTTTTCCCTAACCGATAACAAGCTATAATGTGATGAACTTAACAATTTTGAACAGAAAAAACAGGGAACAGAAGAAGGGCTCAGCATAAACAAGCAGTTTAGGTTCAGGTAGGTTCAGGTTCATCTATTTTTCCATCCTACATAATCACACTGAATACATAACTATACCTGGCACAGAGACAAGTTTGTAGTTGTAACTGTGACAGACTGAGTTGTCATTGCCAAATTCTCTGAAGATTTAAAAAAAAATGCCATTGAAACAGTTTCATTCGTGTTGGTACGACCAACTGATTGCAGGCTACAGGAATTTAAAAAATCTTAAGAAAAGAGGCTGCAAAAGCGGGGAGTTTGGGGGTCGGCAGCCCCCCAACTGTACCTCCTAATCCCTGTACGTTTTAAGGTTCGAACTTGTGACTCAGCCTCTTTGACTCTTTAGAAAACGTTGTTTTTTTCAAATAATTAACCTAATAGCACAAATTTATATAACAACCTTACAAAGATGGCTGGGATGAGATTCAAGTCCTTAGGAGCCATGGAATAAAAGTTTTTTTTTCCACTGATTTAAAAAAGAGTTGTAATCGAAAAATTGTTCGTTTTTTTCAGTTTTATCAACATGAAAAAAAACTGTAGAGCAGTATTATTGTTACCATATAGTAATCAGACAGTTCGTGGTAACAAACTGCAAGTAAGAAGCGACCCTGTTCAGTACTAATCGAAATTCTAAAAACCAGAATTTTGATGCTAATACATATACCGAAAGAATTGGCTTATTATGCTGATTTGAAATATTAGTCTTACTCAATAAAGGCGTACGAGCCTGAGTAAATTTGCTTGACTTTCAAATAAAGGGGGACACCAAACACGGATACATAGGCAATGGGGAGCAATGGGTGAGCAATGGGGTCGATTGCCCCTCCCAAACAAATTTCTTAAGAAACCTCCTAAATTATACTATTGGGTACTATATACGAGATATAAAAACTGAAAAATCGATCGTTTTCTGAAATAAAAAAATTGAAACATATGAACACAATAAAATTGTTCAAAGACGGTGTGTGTTATAAACGCAAGAATGAAAAGTTCCTGTGCTGTTGGAGAGAGCCCAAGGGAGTGCAGACCCAAGATAATAAGATTGGACGGTGACACTGCTGTGGCCTGTATAAGCATGCAAATGTTTGTATCACTTATCATTGCTCACCGGAGACAGATACATAGATAAAGTGTAGGTAGTACATATGTCCGAATGAAATAATTTTATTTCCATCACTGAACTTAAAAAAATCCAAGTCTCCTTCAACAACGCTGTAAATGTTTGCCTCCTTACTAACAGCCACACAACATTATGTTAAGTACCCTGACAATGATACTAGTTCATCTGCCAACAATCTAATGTCTGTCTCATTGGGTGGCAATGAAATAGCTTACAGTTGTGATAAAGATACCGGCTTGTCACCTATTGTAAGAGTCAATATTTTATCTTTCTTTATAACAAATGGTTTTGCATTCAAAGAAATTTAAGAAGCATGTGTCGCCTCATATCAACTGGGAGTCGGAAATTTCGCTTCTCAATTTCTTCAGCCTATTCTAAGTCAATAGTTAAGTGAGTATATTTCACGTTTCCCTTGACATGATACCTGGTTATACTAATTTTTTCTCAAACTTGGAACCCATATAAGGGCAACAAAAGGCCAACAATCTTTTCTGGCGTACCTCAATGAGGTCCCTTGCGCGGTAATATTCTTTAGAAGATGCGTTTCCTGCTGGTAGGGCCAGGTATACAAGCACCATTTATCACCCTTTTCATCCATTCGTTCTTCTTTTCTTGACATCATACTCTGACCCTGATTGAGTTCTCTTCTAGTTTCATAGAGAAACATTTTGGACGAAAAATCAAACTGGCTCAAGAGTTTGTTTTCCACTGCATCAAAAAGCACTGTTTATCTTCTACCAATTTTTTGACGAGTCTGCTTTTCACCTTGATAGGGATAACTTTTTCAACCTAAAAAAAACTTATCTTATTTCCTAACCAACTGACAAGACTTTTTCTTATTCTTTGCCATCTTTTCTTTGCTTTTGAGCAATTTGCCAGCAATACCATTAAAAACACTAGAAATCATCCCCTCATTCTCAGAAGTTGTCATTTAAACAATATGTACGTTCTCAGAAATTGTATTTTGAGATAGGATTTACGTTGGTGTCAAGACGCTTAGATTGTCCATTCATCTTATATTGCAAACATACCTCACCAATGATTATATCAAAGAGTAATTGAAAATATTACAAGCGTAACCTTCTCTTTGACTGAGGTCACCTCTGATTGCTCAACAGATGTCATCGTTTAGTGGCAATCTTGGCCCCAACGAAGTTTCCGACCACCATTTCCCCAAACACATCCAATCAAAATTTTAAAATAGGAATTTTTGTTCAAAATAGTTGGAAGGTCCGGAAATTAAGTCTTTGAGGATGACACTCCCCCCAAAGTTCTCAGGGCAAAGGTTGTAAGTTATGCCCTGGGGGCATTTAAGGTTTTTATGGAAAGCATTGTCGCAGAAACTTCAAAAAGAGCTCAAAAAGGAACACAATTGGAAATTTAAAGGGATAGTATAATAGTCAAAAGTGATTGGAGGGCAACCCACCCCCTTTCACAGCCACCATTTCCCCAAACACATCCAATAAAAATTTTGAGATAGCCATTTTGTTCAGTGTAGTAAAAAGTCCTGGAAATTTGGGTTTTTGAGGATTAATTCCCCCCTTCCCCTACACCCCTCAGGGCTAGGGTTGTGAGTTATGCCGTGGAGGCATATAAGGTTTTATAGAAAGCGTTTTCGTAAAAACTTTAAAAAGGGCTCAAACGATTGGAAATTGAAAGGGCTAATGCCGTTTTTAATAGTCGAAAGTGATAGGAGGGCAACTGATCCCCCTCTCACGCCCACCATTTCCCAGAACATATCCAATATAAATTTTATGTAGCCATTTTGTTCAACGTAGTCGAAAGTTCTGGAAATTAGGTTTTTGAGGATGACAATCCTCCCCTTAGCCCTCAGGGTAAGGGTTGTAAGTTATGTCCTGGGGAAATAGAATGTTTATATAGAAATCTTTGTAGTAGAAAGTTCAAAAAGGACTCCTTCGACTGGAAAGTGAAATGGCTAATGCCCTTTTTAATAGTCGAAAGTGATTGGAGGGCAACTAACCCCACTCTTAAAACTACCATTTCCCCAAATACATCCAATCAAAATTTTGAGACATGCATTTTGTTTAACGCAGTTGAAAGGTCCGGAAATTAGGTCTTTGAGGATGACATGCCCCCCCCCCCCCTGCCCCCTCGGGGCAAGGGTGGTAAGTTATGCCTTGGGGGTATAGATGGTCTCTATAGAAATATTTGTCGTAGAAACTTCAAAAAGGGCTCATTCGATTGGAAATTGAAAGGGCTAATACCCTTTTAATAGTCGAAAGTGATTAGAGGGCAACTAACCCCACTTTTACGCCCACCATTTTCCCAAACGTATCCAATCAAAACTTCGAGATAGCCATTTTGTTCAACATAGTAGAAAGTTCTGAAAATTAGGTCTTTGAGAATGACAACCCCCTCACGGCTCTCTGGACAAGGGTTGTAAGTTATGCCCTGGGGCTATATAAGTTGTTTATAGAAAGCATTGTCGTAGAAACTTCGAAAAGGGCTCATTCAATTGGAAATTGAGAGGGATAGTGCCCTTTTTAATAGTCGAAAGCGATTGGAAGGCAACCGACCCCCTTCTCACGCCCACCATTTCCCCAAACACATCCAATCAAAATCTTGAGATAGCTATTTTGTCCAACGAAGTTGAGAGTTCTGGAAATCAGGTCTTTGAGGATGACAACCTCCCCCCCCCCGAGCCTTTAGTGCATGGGATGTAAGTTATGCCCTGTGGTTTTATAAATTGTTTATAGAAAGCATTGTCGTAAAAACTTCAAAAAGGGCTAATTCGATTGGAAATTGAAAGGGCTCGTGCCCTTTTTAATAGTAAAAAAAAGATTGGATGGCAACTAACCACCCTCTCACGCCCATCATCTCCCCAAGCAAATTCAATCAAAATTTTGATATAGGAATTCTGTTCAACGCTGTTGAAAGGTCCGGAAATTATGTCCTTAAGGATGACACTCCCCCCCAAAGTCCCCAGGGCAAAGGTTGTAAGTTATGCTTTGGGGTTGTATAAGGTTTTTATAGAAAGCATTGTCGTAGAAACTTCAAAAAGGGCTCATTTAATTGGAAATTGAAAGGGCTAGTGCCATTTTTAATTGTCGAAAGTGATTGGAGGGCAATTAACCTCCCTCTCACACCCAACATTTTCCCAAACACATCCAATCAAAATTTTGAGATAGCCATTTTGTTCATTGAAGTAAAAAAATCTGGAAATTAGGTCTTTGAGAATTAAAGCCCCCCGCCACACCCCTCAGGGCAAGGGTTGTAAGTTATGCCGTGGGGGCATATAAGGTTTTATAGAAAGCGTTGTCTTAGAAACTTTAAAAATGGCTAATTCGATTAGAAATTGAAAGGGCTAATGCTCTTTTTAATATTAGAAAGTTATTGGAGGGCAAGTGACCCGCTCTTATGCCCACCATTTTCCAAAACACATCCAATACAAATTTTTATATAGCCATTTTGTTCAACGTAGTCGAAATCCCTGGAAATTTTTTTGAGGACAATTTTTTGAGGAGGTTTTTGAGGATGACAGTCTTCCCCCCCTTTGCCCTCTAGGTAAGGGTTTTAAGTTATGTCCTGGGGGCATAGAAGGTTTTTCTAGAAATCTTTGTCGTAAAAACTTCAAAAAGGACTCATTTGATTGGAAATTGAAATTGAAATTCCCTTTTAATAGTCAAAAGTGATTGAAGGACAACTAACCCCACTCTTACAATCACCATTTCCCCAAACACATCTAATCAAAATTTTGAGATAGCCATTTTGTTCAACGTAGTTGTAAGTTCTTGAAGTTAGGTCTTTGAAGATGCCAACTCCCTCCCCTTAGTCCTCAGGGCAAGGGTTGTAAGTTATGCACTGAGGGCAGAGAAGGTTTTTATAGAAATCTTTGTTGTAGAAATTTCAAAAAGGGCTTGTTTGATTGTAAATTGAAAGGGCTAGTGCCCTTTTTAATAGTCAAAAGGGATTGGGTGTCAACTAACCACCCTCTCACGCCCAGCATTTCCCCAAACACATCCAGTCAAAACTTTGAGATAGGAATTTTTTTCAACATAGTTGAAAGGTCCAGAAATTATGTCTTTGAGAATGACACTCCCGCTAAAGCCCTCAGGGCAAGGGCTGTAAGTAGTGCCCCAGGGTTGTATAAGGTGTTTATAGAAAGCATTGTTGTTGAAACTTCAAAAAGGGCTCATTCAATTGGAATTTGAAAGGGCTAGTGGCCTTTTGAATTGTCAAAAGTGATGGAAGGGCAATTAACCCCCCTCTCAAGCCCAACATTTCCCCAAACACATCCAACCAAAATTTTGAAATAGTCATTTTGTTCAATCTAGTTGAAAGTTCTAAAAAATAGGCTGTTGAGGATGACACTCCCCCCAAAACCCACAGGGCCAGTGTGCATATTATGTTTTTATAGAAAGATTTGTCATATAAACTTCAAAAGGGCCCAAAAGGGATCACGATTGGAAACTGAAAGGGATAATGCCCTTTTTAACAGTCGAAAGTGTTTGGAGGGCAATTAACCAGCCTCTTATGCCTACTATTTCCCCAAACACATCCAATCAGAATTATGAGATAGCCATTTTGTTCAACGTAGTCGACAGTTCTAGAAATTAGGTCTTTGAGGATGAAAACCCCTCCACAGCACTCAGGGCAAGGGTTTTCAGTTATTCCCTGGGGGCATATAAGTTCAATATAGAAATCGTTGTCGTAGAAACTTCAAAATGGGTTCATTCAGTTGGAAATTGAAAGGGCTAGTGCCCTTTTTAATAGTTGAAAAAGATTGAAGAGCTACTAACCCCACTCTTACGCCCACAATTTCTCCAAACACATCCAATCAAAATTTTGATATAGCTATTTAGTTCAACGTAGTTGAAAGTTCCAGAAATTATGTCTTTGACGATAACACTCCCCCCATATCCCTCAGGGCAAGGGTTTTAAATTATGCCCTGGGAGCATATAAGGTTCTTCATACAGCTTTACCGTAGACACTTCAAATAGGGCTCATTCGATTTAAAATTGAAAGGGCTAGAGTCTTTTTTAATAGTCGAAAGGTATTGAAGGGCAACAAACCCCCCTCTGACGGCCAATATTTTCCCGAACACATCCAATTAAACTTTTAATTCCGACATTTTGTTCAACTTAGTTGAATGGTCAGGAAATTATATCTTTGAGGATGAGAAACCCCCCACAGCTTCCAGGGCAATCGTTGTGCCCTGGGGGAATACAAGTTTTTTTTATAGAAAGTGTTGTCATAGACACTTTAAAAAGGGCTCATTTAATTGGGAACTAAGCATTGCTGATACGTCCTCTTGACACCCTGTATGGCATAGTGTGTTTCGATTTATTTAAGTACAGTTACGATATTGCCCGAAATTTTCGCCTTAATACTCTTAGGTTTATTAGTTATAGTAGTAGCACCAGTAAATATAGTAGTAGCAGTAGGAGTACAGTTAATAGTAGTAGTCTTAGCCATAGTAGCAGTAGTAGTAGTAGCAGTAATAGTAATAGTAGCAGTAGTTGTAGGAGTAGAAGCTTTAGTATTATGATGCAAATATTGTCTTTTGGTTAGTTCAACATCAACATCCCCCACAACAAGCGTCGTAAGTTTTAATTTCGCACACGAAACTGTTCCTAAGATTTTGCTGATATGCCCTTTTGACAACCTGTATACAGATAGCAGGTTTTCATCCGTACAACAGAAATATTCTCTGGAAATTTCACCCTCATACCTTGATAGGTTGTGGATTTTGAGTTAGCCAGAAGACACTGTGTGTATTCATTTAATGCTGCTTCTACGGTTACTGTAACTAACGATACTAATGGTATTAGGTTGAAACTCTTAGTGAACGTTTACGAGTTTCATTTAAACGAAAAACCTAAATGCATGCAGGTATTAAAAGGGCATATAAGGAGATGGGCAGCGATGCTTTACCATAGCTAGTAATATCATTTATATTTTAAAGGAGCTAATTTGATTGAAAATTAAAAGCTATTGTGCCCTCTTAAGAGTCACAATAACTATATCACAATAACAAAAGATAGCCATTTTTTAAAGCATAGCTGAATGGTTTAGTAACTATATCTCTAGGGTTATTGGGTAGACCCATCCCCCATAGTGGCGTAATTTGCCCATTATGCTTAAAAACTAAATGTTGCTTTACAATTAAATCAAAACACACTGTTGGTATGCTGGTTGCCGTTAAGACATCTCAGCAATCTATCAAGAACGATTGAGGGTAATAAGTACAAATTTTCGGGGCTACTTCTATTACTACTTCTGCTCTTAAAATTTTACTAAATCAAAAGAGTGTAACTGTATCCAGGCTGTGAAAGAGCATAGATAAAGTTTTTGGGAAATGGTATTAACTATAATTTATCACTTCAACTAGAGGATGTATATGACTGAATTAAAAAAAAAAAACTATTTTCAAAAGAGTTTATGTTGTTAAAAATTGCTGAAAAAGTTTCTCCAGCATATAAATAGTAGGCCAAACTATAAATTCTTAAAGTAAAACCAACTATAAAGTCAACTATAAAGGCCAAACTATAAAGTCTTAAAAAAAGAAAAGATTTAAAGCATTATTTTCTTTTTCCCTGAAAAGACTGTGTCAATATAAAACGAACAGAAATTAATTAAAAAAAACTTTTTCCACAAAATAACTTTTTCAAACTGCAGCAAAGAAGTCCATTAAACCAAAATCAAACAAAAATAGAATAAAATAATCTACCAAGCATACAACTACCATAAATCAGTATCAATAAATAAATGAAACCCAAAACCAACAGAAATGAAAATAAATAACAGAGTCAAACTCAAAGCGAGCAGAAATTAATATGAGTAGGGTTCAAAACCCCTATGATTTCTAAAAGCCAGAATATAATGTGTACTTTACTAAAAAAATTAATTGTTTTCAATTTTATAATTTAAGAAATCAAAAATTAGCTAAGACTTCAATGAATTAATATCAGCATTTGTATATTAAACTGACAATGCACATTCATTTGAATTTTTTCAGTAAAGTACAAATTATATTCTGGCTTTTAGAAAGCATAGAGGTTTTGAAACTTAGTCACATTAATTTCTGCTCGTTTTGAGTTTGACTCTGTTTTTATTTTTATTTCTGTTCTTTTTTGGTTTTATTTATTTATTGATACTGATTTGTGGTAGTTGTATGCTTGGTAGATTATTTGATTCTATTTTCGTTAATTTTTGGTTTAATGGAGTTCTTTATTTTTTTTGAAAAACTTATTTTGTGGAAAAAGGGTTTTTAAATTAATTATTAGTAAAGACGGTGAGAGCAGTGATGATGTTAAAGGTAGAATAGCCAAGGTTCAGGGTGTTTTTCATGAATAGGAAGAGAAGTCTGCGAACCAAGATTATAATATTGGAAGCTATATTGATGACAGTTGTCAAATATGGCTCTGAAGCATGGGCGCTCCGAAAAGTGGATGAAGCTTTACTACATGTTTTCCAGAGAAATAGCATATGGATTGTTCTAGGTACCCGGCTGACTGACCGTATTTCAAACAGTAGGCTGTAGGAAAAGTGTGGCTCTAATCGTACTTTCTATGGTTATAAGGAGAGAAAGGTTGAGATGACTAGGGCATGTTCTGCGGATGAAGGATGACAGATCACCAAAGATTGTTCTTTTCGGCCAACTGCCTAGGTATAAACGAAAAGCGTGGTTGTCCGCGGTTAAGTTTGGGAGGATGCCTTAAAGAGAGATTTAAAGCAAATGGGAACTTCCTGAGAGGGTGTAAAGAGAGAGGTTTTGAATAGATTGGGATGGACGAGGAGCGTGCATAGCTGTGTTGGCCACAGTTGGCTTGGTGCTGCTGTGAGTTGTTAGTAGAAGTAGTAAGATTAATAACTATTTCTGATCATTGTCTTTTCGCTCATCTTAGATTTTACTAGGCCCTTTGAATTTTGTTTAAGAATCTGTTTGGGAAACAATTCTTTTGAATTATTCATATTTAACATTCGGTATTGTTTCAACAGAAGACTTTGAAATCAGGACCTTTGCAACTCGGTAAAAGCACAAAAAGAGAATAGGTTATCAATATTCAGCAACGTCAGCACTATCATGCAATGTATGATTCCTTGAAAAACATCTTAGAAGCTGTAAGTTATCTCAGACAGAGGCAATTAATGTGTGATATCAAACACAGTGTTTAAGTTATCATGGGTTGGTTTTTGAAATTTTGCTTGATTATTTACTTTGGATCAAGTCATTGTACCTACAGTTACTTTGAAAAAGATGTCGTTAAGTTGGTTGACTTCGTTGATACTATTGACTGGATTGATTTTAATGAATTAACCCTAGAAGGTGGCGCAAAGGTAAGTTTTTCATCAATTCACCGTTTGAAGTAAAAATTTTCTGATAAAGGATATAGCGGTTTCTGCATCTGCTGCAACCTAATAAAGATTGACCGTTAGCCAGGAATTCAAAGACACGTTCTAAGAAACTGTTAAGCGAGTTTAATTCACTATTTGAAACTGATTCAGGAGTGCTAACTATGAGTTAAATTTATTTTAATGGTAGATATTTGTTTTGAAAAAAATGATACTTCCTCGTTATATAGAACACACGCGAGAATGGAAGTTAGGTTAATTATGATGAAATATACCTAAGTATGATAAAAATATAATAGTTTAGATATAAAATAGGGCTATATATTTCCAAATTAGAGGGGTGGGGGGTGATAAAGCATAGTATATATTAAATACGTAACCTAAACAAATCTATTCTAACTTAACCTAACCAAAATACCAACTAAATTTAATTAAAATATAGCTACAATATATATTCCCACCAAGTCGAAGCTAATTGTGTGGTATAAAGGCAATGAAAACCGGTTATTGTCTTATGTTCGCGATACAATTTCTTGCGTGCATTCTATATAACGAGGAATTACAAAAAATTAATTCGAATTTCAAAATAACCTGAAACTCCACGAAAAATGTGTCGGATAAAAAAGAAGTCCATAATATCGGATTCTTAATAGCCGAAAGCCACATTTAGGGTAATTAATGTCCCCCATTTCAAGCAACAAGACAAGTAAACTTTTCTTATGGGAAGAACGGATTTTTTTTGAATGAAACGGATGAAAATGACAGGGATAGATCTACAGACTAAAGTATGTCCTGGGAAGATATTTTCAAGTACCTACTCCGCTCTTTCTCCTTCTAGAGGGCACTGTTCTTTGATTACCTTAAAAACTCTTTTGCTTTTAAAAGAGAAACCCTGCAAAATAGATCTTATACTTAAAAGAAGTACAAGAAAAGTGTTTTCAGCTTCACGACATTGCCCGATCCTAATTTATGAGGTTCCAAAGATCTGCAAAATCAATTCATAAATTTGGAAAAAAATAAACATTGATATGGCTTAGGATTGTACTAAAAAAATATAAATTATATTTTTAGAACAAAAACCATAGAAAAAGAAACTGAAAAGTGAAAATCAAGGTTTAGTGTTAATTTTTCAAAACTGTCAAGTAGGCAAATTTCTGATACTTAGAAATCAAAAGAGGGCTAACATAGTAGCTTGACAATACTTTCCCAGAGTATATTTTTGGCCCTGGATTCATTACTGAAAGTTTGATTTTTCTAACCTAACCCCTTTCCAAGACAGCAAAAATAAGCTTATCTGGAATTTTACCATAATGACCTCCCGCCTAAGTATTTAAATGTAAATCGCACTAATTAAATCCCTCTGAAAGCTAGTCTTGTTATTAAGATTTTTATCCCCCCAAAAAAACTATTAATAAAGCTTAATGTTTGCCTATTAAACTGCTACATTCTTTACAGCTGTTCTTCAAGTTTTAAAACTAACTTTTTAAATAAAATAAGAAAGGTTGGTAATTAGATGCAAACACAATTGGATTAAAAATAAAATATTAAATAGATTGGAAGCCTTTCCCTGATATTTTTTAAAGTCTCCTTTCTTCTCATACCCCGAAAATTTTCATGACAATATTATTCTTTTAAGTGAGACACAACAGTGTCGTTAAAATGCTGCTTAAAAGATTCCCAATGAAGATAAGTCAAACACATATCGATATCATGCTTTTTTCTAAGGAGGGGGGGGGGGAACGAAGATAGGACTACATTTAGTAGACCTTAGTTATGAAACCAACATATTTTATAGGCCTACTTCTTTTTTTCTTTTCGTCTGTTTTTGAATGTAATGCTAAAAAATAAACTTATCACAAAGTAGTGATTGGTGCACTTGAAGTCAACCTACCGTGAAATTTTCACAAGCCATTATTCAACACTATATCACACGTATTTTTTTGTTATTGTTACTGTGTCAACAATTGAGTCTCAAATTCATTAACTAAAGAGTGATAAAGCAGTGGGATCTGATGGATTGCAAGCCGAACATTTACTCCCAAATTAATTGAAGTCCTTGCAGTTTTATTCAAAGCTTTCATCGCCCAACAATACGTGCCCAAGGCATTATGAAAGAGTTAAGTAACATGCGTTCCGAAAGAAAAAAAGATCCCGAATCATGCAATTTGTAAAGCCCAAAAAAAGGATGCTCATTTTTAGATAACCAGTTTCAAAGGATCCTTAAACATAAAATTAGTCACAAGTGCGACAATAGATATAGCCTAATTAGTTCAAACTTTTGAAAAGGCCTTGGTGTCCTATCTGCGCATGCAACTTTTTTAAATATCCTTGAACCCCACAAATTGTCAAAGAATAATCGGTATTCTGATTATATATACAAGAATATTCGGTATTCAGAAACATAATAGCGAATAATTGGTATGTTTCGCTATTAACATGCCGAAGACTTAGGATTCCTCTTTGCTTTCTAAAGCCATTTAGTCGTTTTTAATGAGTGGGGAAAACCCTTTCATATCCGCTTGGCTTTGGAAAGAATTAGATAAAAAACATCTTTTTAACTGAAAGTAAGGAGCGACATTAAAACTTAAAACAAACAGAAATTATTCCGTATATGAAAGGGGCTGTCCCCTCCTCAACGCCTCATTCTTTACGCTAAAGTTTTTATTGTTTTAGAACTAGAGTTGGGACAAAGAGTCAAACTTTAGCGTAAAGTTTGTTTTGAGTTCACTTTAAGTTTTAATGTCACTCCTTACTCTCACTTTAAAAAGCATGCTTTTTATTTAATTTCTCAGTGTTTTTCAACTAATGCTGGTTCAAATTTAGCTCACCGCACATGATATGTTAAAACGAAATTTGTATATTCATATTGGCAGATTTATTTCGTATATGAAGGGTTGCCCCCTCCTCAACACTTTGCTCTTTACGCTGAAGCTGTTAACACTTTTGAAAAACTTCTTATTCTAATTAAACGTCCCCCGTGTTTCAGTAGCTGCTTTTAAAAAATTGGGACAAAGTCAAGCTTAAGAGCAAGTCAAACGTAAAGAGCAAGGTATTGAGAAGGGGGTAACCCTTCATATGTGGAATAATTTCTGTTCATTTTTCAAATAATGTTGGTAAATCCTACTCACCCTCTATAAAATATACCCCTCCCTCTTGCAGAAAATTCCTTCGTGGAAATTTCATCCAATGTAAAGTGCACCCCCTCCCCCCATCAATTTTTTTCCAGACAGTTCCATCCTCGGTGAGAATCCTCCCTCTTTGTAAAATTCCTTAGAGACGATTCAGCCTGAAAAATTCTCCTTGGCATTCTTTTATTTGAATAAGACTTTAATCTCTAATTGGTTTCTCGATCACTCCAGAAATCCCCCCTTCCGTAGAAATCATTTCCCGAAAGTCAAAACACGTGGGAAATAACCCCCGGATAATTCACCGGAAGATCTCCACATAAAAAATTTGGCAAAGAGAAAGTAAGACAAATAAAATGAATTTCGTACAGTAATTGTGTCAAATCCACCCAGTGTAACATTTCCCCTGGAAAATTCATCCCCCAAAAATTTCTCTCCTCAAGGAATATTCTCCCTATAGAATTCCATCCCAAGTAAAACTCCCTCGCCCCAAATACTGTCTATACTTACTAATAACAAATACTATACGTAAACAATGGGCTGGTTTCACAACTTACATGCCTCTCTCCACGGACAGTGGGGGTTCATTTTACACCTAAGGACGTTGGTATTTTTTCCATGACCACAGTAACACTACTTGTTCAAAAACTCTGCTGATGATGATGACCGACTTTGTCATCGAAATATTTAGAGCCTTTGTTTTATATTTTTCTTTCACTATCATAGGCAGCGCAATAGCGCTGCCTAAGTAAAGAACGATGTTGGCACAATGTATTGTTTATTTTTGGTCTTAGACCAAGGCACTTTGTATCGAAAGAGTTATCGTAAAAACTTTGAAAGTGGCTCATTCGATTGAAAATTGGAGTGGCTTGTGCCCTCTTTAATAGTCAAAAGTAATTTGAAGGCAACTAACACCCCTTCCATGCCCACCATTTCCCCAAACACATCCAGTCAAAATTTTGAGATAGCATTTTTGTTCGGCTTAGTTGATTTCCAGAAAGAAATTATGTTTTTAAGGAGGACACACCCCCACAGCCCATAGGGCAAGGGCTATAAGTTATGGCCTGGAGGCATATAAGGTTTTTTATAGAAAACGTTGTCGTAGAAACTTCCAAAAGGGCTCATTTTATTGGAAATTGAAATGGCTAGTGCCCTTTTTAATAGTCGAAAGTGATTGGAAGGCAACTAACATCCCTTCCACGCCCACCATTTCTCCTAACACATCCAATCAAAATTTTGAGATAGCAATTTTGTTCAAAGTAGTTGAAAGGTCCGGGAGTTATATTGTTGTGGATGATATTCCCCCCAAAGCCCTCAGGGTAAGGGTTGTACGTTATGCCCTGGGGAATCTTAGAAACCAGGTCCTTGAGGATGATAACCCCTCAGAGCCCTCGGGGTAAGGGTTTTAAGTTATGCCCTGGGAGCATATAAGGTTTTTATAGATAGTGATGTTGTAGGAACTTCAAAGTAGAGTGCTAGGTACTATTTTGCCGAGACATGTAGGAATCTCCATGCTATTTGCCGAGACATATAGGAAAAACATTTCCAGAGCATGTACTTATGGATTTGCTTGCCTTATATTCCTTCCTGTGTGATTAAGCCTTGAGGAGATTACGTTCCTTGGCACCTTTGGAGAAAAAGGGCTAAAGTGATTAGCAATTACGAGCGGGGATTCCCCGCTGGTGCTTTTTTTAAATCGAAAACTAAAGATTGTCAAATTGCGTATTTAGGAATTGTTTTGATTGACATTTTTGCAAAAAGGGATAAGGAATTCGCAAATTGGACACTATGAACGATATTAATTAATGTTTTGAATAATAGGAGTGTGATTGATTCTAATTAGTGATTGGATAATTTTTTAACATGAAATCTCGGAATAAAAATATTTTTTGGGGGAGATGGGTTGATTGTGTACTGTATAATACACGAGTGATGTTTAGACAGTGTTGTCAACTGTTGCCTGATTCCGTGTGGTTTTTCTTTACTTAGTGCTCATTAAAAACGAAATTTTTGTGTTAAATAAGTAGTTCTTGTATCTGTTAAAAGAGCTTTACGGGGTTTGAGAGACTCGGTTGCATTGTATTTTCCATAATTTTCTTACAAGAAACTAGAGTTTACCGTCAAAAACCCTTATTAGCTCAGATTTTATAGAAATAGTTTTATTTTTCGATCCGAAA
>JAQQPU010021192.1:0-14891 GCA_029168905.1 Artemia sp. Kazakhstan ARC1039 | reverse complement strand
CATCTTGCCTGCGTAGATATCACGTTTTTATTTTATATCGGCCTTGTAAAATGTACCTCTTTCATACAGTACAATGCTCTCCCTAGAATTTAAATCCCTTATATATTAAGACATTAAAAAGAATAGAATAGGGAAAGCAAAACAAAATGTAAACTTACTATCCAGCTGTCAAATTGACCGTCTTTCTTTTTATTGTCCCATTTAACTAAATAAAATGAACAGGTTAAAAAAAAAATCCCGCAAGAGAATCTTATCAAAGAGCTTGTGATGAAAAACTGGCAGTAAAAAGTGCTTTGCCATTCACCGAAATTAAAAATGGAACTATCATGAAAATTATTACACCGGCAGTATTGGCTTTTTATGCTGATTCTAGATACATAAAATTATGTCCGTTTATTGTTACCCAACCAAAACCAGAAATCTGAGAAAATTTGTCTGATTTGTGATAAAAGGGGGAAGCACACCCAAAAAAGCAAGCGATCTTATTGAAAATCCCTTTATTAGATATATCATATCAGAGAACCCTACCGTAAAGGTTTCAAGCTGCAGCTTCAAAATGTGGAATTTTTTTTTTTTTTTTTTTTTTTTTTTTTTTTTTTTTTTTTTTTTAGAAGAAACATCGTCGACGCATGTTTATTTGTTTTGTTTTTACCCAGGGATGATTTTATTAAACCGAAGGTCTAAGATAGTTGGAAGGGATAATTGGACAATTGGAATTTATACATAGGACGGTACTAATGCACGTACAATTATCGATTTACACATTTTAAAAGGAGTTAACCAGGGATCTAAGGGACCGGTACCTCAAATTATATCTTGGTTAGGCCTGTGTACGATTCGGAAAAAAATCAGAAGTTAACTAAAAAAGAGCTTTTCAACTGAAAGTAAGGAACAGATTTGAAACCTATTTGAACCGATTATTCTTTATATGAAGGAGGCGGTCTCCTCTATAGCTCCTTGCTCTTTACTGAAGTTTGGCGTTGTCCAAATTTTTAAAGAAAATTCAAACGTAAATTGAAAGTTCTTTTTAAGTCACCACACAGATTGGGCCAGGGGAAAGTCTTGTTTTCGGCCATTTTAGGGCACCAAACTACGACTTTACCCCGCAGAGGACGAATTTGCAATCAATTTAAAATTCCGAGAAGCTAGTTGATTTAAAAGTATCAATAACTACATTATAGGCTTCCCATTTGCAAAATAAGTAATGCCACAAGGTGGCAGTACTTAATTCAGCCAAGTTGATTCGCTTTAATTGTAATGAAATTAGGCTACGTTTGGTTGTCTGTAATTGCGTATCAGCTATAATGAGGGGTTGAGGTGAGTCATTGTTTAAATGTGGGTAAGGTAGATCCCTAAAAAAGTACATTTTAATGGAAAACATATTACAGTTCATGAGGTTTCAAATAAACGTTGAAAGAGGTAGGGGGAGTAGGAATTAGTTAAAATGTTTCTCTATACAGCTAAAATAGTACATTCTGATATCTACCAGCAAAGAGGTGGAAAAGGCAATTCAGGCCATCATCAGCCCTGCCAGGAAATTTCTTTGGGGGTGGCAAGTACTCCTAGGGACCTAGTTTTCAGCAATTTTAAATGGTAATATTTTTCTTTTTATATTTATATTAAGTACTTCAATGTATTTAAACAAACGTTTGTTATGTATTTGTCGATAAGAAAATCCTATTGTAGAAGTTGTGATGGCTTTGGTTATGTAGAAGATGAAAAGTCTCAAGAATTTCCATCCATAAAAACGACAATACTCCTTTTAATCCAACCAAAATTCTAACATTAACAAGGACTTTTCACCGAAATTACTATTCATCGCCATTTTTTAAGTATTCAAATTTTATCCTAAATTGAAATTGCAAATTTAAACGTAGGACGGTACTAATGCACGTACAATTATTGATTTACACATTTTAAAAGAAATTATCCAGGAATTTAAGGGACCTGTACCTCAAATTATATCTTTGTTAGGCCTGGGTATGATTCGGAAAACAATCAGAATTTAAATAAAAAAAAGAGCTTTTCAACTGAAAGCAAGGAACAGATTTGAAACCTATTTCGACCAATTGTTCTTATATGAAAGAGGCTGTCTTCTCCATAGCTCCTTACTCTTTACTGAAGTTTGGCATTGTCCAAATTTTTAAAGAAAATTTGCAATTGGAAAAAACAAGATTTTTCGAAGCACTAAAAAACTTCTGCTCAATAGGCAAGGTGTTGAGAAGGGGGCAGCCCTCCTTAAATAAACAGTAATTTATATTTGATTTAAGTTTTAAACTTGCTCCTTTCTTTAGTTGAAAAACATTTTCTATTTGTTTAATTACATTTCATGAAACCGTAAAGTCTTAAGAATATGATACTTTTGATAACGCAAAAAAAAACAATCAATATTTCAATGATCTCTGTTTGGATTTTGATTGATAATCAAACAGTTCATGGTAACGAACCGTGAGCAAGGAGCGACCCGACTCAATAGTAACCAAAACTCTAAGAAACGGAATTTGAAACCAATAGATATATCAAAAGAATCGGCTTATTATGCTGATTTCAAATATGTAAGTTTCATTATTTTTCGTCGTACCTATCAAAAGCTACGAGCCTGAGGAAATTTGTCTGATTTTCAAAACAAGGGGGAAAGACCCCCTTGAAGTCGTATAATTTTAAGGAAAATAGCACCATCAGATTCAGCGTATCAAAGCACCCTACTGTAGAGGTTTCAAGCTCATATTGCCAAAATGTGGAATTTTGTAATTTTTTGCCATAAGAAAGATCACGGATGCGTGTTTACTTTTTATACATGTGTCATCGTATCGATCCAGTGGGCCCAGAGCGTCAGGAAGAGCTCATTCTAACGGAAATGAAAAGTCCTAGTCCCTTTTTAAGTGACCAAAAAATTGAAGGGTAACTAGGTTCCCTCCCCAGCACCTTTTTTCCCAAAGTCGTTCGATCAAAATTTTACAACAGCTTTTTTATTGAGCATTGTTGAAAGGTCCAATAACATAGGTCTCCAAAGGCATAGGTCTTTGGAGATAAAAAGACCCCCTACAGCCCCTGGGGAAAAGTATTTCTTATTTGGAAGTATGCATACATTATTCGGGTGGGGAGGGGAGGACAAATTTTCTGCTGGGAGGATTTTGCACGGGGAGAATTTGCACCATCAGTAGAATACCATGTATTTAAAATACAAGATTCTTTCCTTCTA
The DNA here is from genome assembly GCA_029168905.1 of Artemia sp. Kazakhstan ARC1039. Classification (NCBI taxonomy): domain Eukaryota; kingdom Metazoa; phylum Arthropoda; class Branchiopoda; order Anostraca; family Artemiidae; genus Artemia; species Artemia sp. Kazakhstan ARC1039. Next base: position 11,689 of record JAQQPU010021192.1, on the reverse strand, counting down.
AAGATGATTCGGGCAGAAATTAAACGTTCCCTAATTGAGTTCAAATACCGCTTCCGAGAGTCTAAATTTTTAATCAGCAAAAAAAGAAACTGCGTTCTATCTTCAGTCAGACAACGGCGCTAGTCGTTCGAATTTCGCTAACATAATTAGTAGCAAGAAAAATGCTAAGTACGATATTTCTAAGGAAGTTTAAATGGCAAAAAATCGTATGAACGCCTGAATATTCTAAAAAAACCTTAAAGAATTGATTGGACGAAAGATTTACATCCTTGGTCCTCTTGGGTCAATGGCCGGCAGTCCTTACAGCGCAGGACAAAAGAACTGCGTTTGGGAGTGGGGTAAATGTGTTTTTTAATTTTAATAGGAAGTCAGAGCTGAAACGATTAGTACGAAATTATTTTGGTCACCGTTATTGTCATAGAAGTGACCTGTTCCTGTGTAATTAAGCATGTAAGTTCAATAAATCTATTGTCTTTTTATCTGTGTTTATTTCATTTATATGTCTGCGTCTAGTCCAATAATAGGTAACTAGTTCGTAAGTCTCCAAGGTAAATGCTCCCAAAGAAATCTGATCTCCAGATAGCTCAAGAAAGAAGAGGCCACATTTATATGTCTACATATTCAATTTTCTCTCATTAATTGAGAGCAGCGCTAGCCTAGTCGACACAATCTCCAGCGCTATAAGCGGCGCTATCGGAGAAATCTCTATCGCCACGAGCAAATCTTTTCTATTACTACAAATATTTCTTCAATGGTACAAATTTCCATGAAGAGGGAAATTTCTAGGGGGTGAGATTTTCAGGGGAAATTTTACACTGGGTGAATTTGTCACAATTTCCATATAAAATTTCTTTATATGTCTTGCTTTCTCTTTACCGCTTCAATTTTACGCGTGGAGATATTAAGGGCAATTGTCCGGGGTAAGTTTTCGTCAGGATTGAATCGTCTAGAGGATATTTATGTGGGGAGGCGGATTTTTCCGTGGAGGTGGAGCCCGGTATCCTGGTACTATTTAAAAAAGGATCAGAAATTAAGTAAAATAAACAAGTTTTTTTTCGACTGAAAGTAAGAAGCAACATTAAAGCTTAAAACGAACAACAATTATTACGTATATGAAGGGGGTTACCCCCTCCTGAGCACATTGCTCTTTACGCTAAAGTTTAAACTTTGTCGCAATTCCTTAAAAATGACTCTTAAATACACAAGGGTCGTTTATAGTAACTTTTTTATTAGAACAATAAGTAACTTTTTAAAGTGCCGAAAAACTGTAGCGTGAAGAGGGAGGTATTGAGGAGGGGGCAGCCACCCTACTACGCATAATAATTTCTATTTGTCTTAAGTTTTAATATTGCTTCTTACTTTCAGTTGAAAAAACTTGTTTTTTTATAATTTAATGAAGCTTAGAGAAAAACATTTTTCTAAAGGCAGTGGAAAAAGTATGTCAATTAAAGTAAAAGTATTTAAAAATGAAAAAAGTAAGTAATTACAAAAAATACATAAAACAATAGCCGACTTACAAAAACTAAGATATAAACTCTCATTATCAGTTCTGTTGAGCAATGCCGAAGCGTTGGACCTTGGACGGATATTTTTTAACAATATCCACAGTTTTAAACTTGGTTATCAAACACCAAAATTTTTAATGCCTTTAGACTCAGTGTTTATCAAAAGTAACGCATTATCAAGGTAGTTTGTTTAAAGTAAAACATTAAAACTAAGATTAAGAAAATCAAATAAAAATTTTTAGTTCAATATTTTAAATTAAATTTGGAATACCAAAAACCAATATATTTGACACCTTTATACCTCATAACCGTAAAAAATTAAATGTTTTTCAAAGTGACAACTAGATAAATATAGTCGCTCCTGAAAGAAAAATGATAAAAAAAAAACACAATAAAGCAAATCCGTTCAGGGGGAAAATACAGAAACTCCTAGCATTCCGATTAGGGGAAACATTTCTGATTATAGTGGCTTCATCTATCAGCTCATGGGTACTCTTGCAATGCAAGCAAAAGTTGGCGGCGTATTTTTGCCAAAATCGACCATTATTAAGTTGTTTTCCTTGTGTTTTCTATAATTATACACACTTTCTTGTGTTCTAATAACTGCACTAATTACTAATAAACAAATACATATTTAGGATCACCATAAAAATCTAATTCTTTGATTGAATGTTATCAATAGTTAGGCTCTCATACTTTCGTTATTGACAAGGATCGCTATTTACTTACCATTCATTACTATGAAGAATTTGATTTTTTTTTGTTACTCCAACCAAACCATATAGCAAAATGTTTGTGGAAAACTTGTTAGGGGTCACTCAGTCACAAATTAGAACTTATACTTCCTTTTTGAGGGTCAAAATCTATCGACAGGTAGCCAACCATGGCACATTTTTTCCATGGAAAAAACTAATGTTTTCCATGGTTTTTCCCTATTCTGCTCTCTTTCCTTTGGTTTCTTTATAATTACTTTATAGTCCCAAATTTCCAGGATACGTGACTCCCCCCTGTCCCCCCTGCAGGCACCCATGGGTCATATGCTCAAGGATAATTCCTTTTAAATAATTTATAAGTTATTCACTTAAACTGCAGTTATTCAGCAAATTTTGACTAAAGAGGGAGCCTTAAAAAGCAATTCGCTTAGAATTAATCAAATAGTTCCAGGCTCGAGTCCAACTAAAAGTAAAATTACCCAATACCCGGCGAGTATTTAACTGAAACTACATTTCTTATTTTCAGCAATATTTTTTTGTACTTAGCATTTAACCCTTAAGCTGTTTAACCTTTGAATATTTAACCCTTTAGCAAAGTTTTTGTATGTTGTATTTGTATCTGACCTGTACCTTTCTTTTCATGAACACTAACGTGACGCGCACATTACTACCGTATATAAACTTTATTTTTAGCATGACGTCATCCTGCCTTATGTCTCCATCATGTGCTAATGAGTTGCTGTAATTAATTTGTGATATTTTTCTTTGAAGTGACGTCATGCCATTTTACGAACGCATCTTGTAGATAAACCATGACTCATAATAAATGTGATTGCACTTTAAACGGAAGTTTCTTCCTTAATGTTGACAAAAACAAGAAATTGAAAACAAGAAATAACAGATATTAGTTTTGTTCTAAAATACAAAAGATATATCAAATAGCTTAGAATTTATATGCTGAAAACAGTTTCTACTACTACTACTACTACTACTACTACTACTACTAACAGCTCACTGGAGCACCAATCCGCTTGAAGCCAGCACAGCCACGCACGCTCCTCCTCCATCCCAATCTAATCAAAGCCTCCCTTTTTACACCCTCCCACGAAGTTTCCATTCCCTATAAATCTTTCTTTATGACGTCATCCCACCCCAGACGAGGACGACCTGCTTTCCGTTCAGCCCTAGACGGTTAAAGAACAATCTTCGGCAATCTGCCATCCTTCATCCGCACAACGTGCCCTAGCCACCTCAACCTTTCTTTCATTATAGCCCAAGAGAGTGGTATTGAACCACATTTTTCGTACATCTTATTGTTTGAAATACAGTTAGTCAGCCGGGTACCCAGAACAATCTTTAATGAAATTCAAAATAACTAAAACCCCAAAAAAAAGAAATCATTGGTCATATGCCAAACGAAATTATTTTTCTCAAACGATTTTTAACTTGCATTCTAAAATTGACGTTCCTTCCCCTTTGTTGGCTCAAAAGAATACGTAAACACAGAAAATATAAATACAAGTCATTTAGTACAACCCTAAAGTTGCTAACTAAATAATTAACAACTTACTCGATAGAAACTCTTTCTGTACCTAAAACCAATAGATAGCCTGGAAAAAAAGTATTTTTAATTATTAATCATACAGTGGCGGATCCAGGAGGGGCAAGGGGGCACCCCACCTAACATAGTCTAAAGTAGTGAAATTTACCTAATTAACGCAAGTTTCCGTTAATTAAACTTGCTCCTAACGCAAGTTTATCCGATCAGCCTATTTTGCACCCCCCCCCTAAAAAAAATCCGGGATCCGCCCATGTAGTCATATACTAAAGTACAATTGTTTTTTCAAACGATTTTCAGCCTTTTATTCTTTTCACCCAACCGTCTAAGGGTTTACGAAAACCAGATCGTCCTCTGTTGGGGTGGGAGGATGTTTTAGGAAAAGATTTAAGAAAAATGGGATTTTCCTGGGAGGGTGTAAAAAGGGAGGCTTTGAACAGACAGGGATGGAGAAGGCACGTGCGTAGTGGCCTATGCGCCTTGGTGCTGCGGTGAGTTGTTGTTGTTAGTAGTAGTAGTTACTTGAAATTGAAGTTTCTTCTTCTGTATTGACTCAACAGGGAACACGAATAGAAAAACCTATTTTTCTTTTTAGCGTTTGCTAAAATGCTAAGATTGTTTTTCAAATAGTTTATATAACTTGAAAATAATTCATTAAATTATTAATTACTTTAAATAATTACTTTTAAATATTTTAAATGTTTACTTAAAATAATCAAATAAACGATTGAAATAAATAATTAATCGAAAAGAAAGGTTCTTCCTCACGGTGAGTTACAAGAGACACTGAAATAGAGAAATACCGAATATTTGTCATCTACTAAAAAGCACAATCTTTTCCTGAAACGAATCTAACTTAAAACGAATATGTTAGTTTCACTCTTGGGCGGGTGTAAAAAGGGAGGCTTTGAATAGATTGGGATGGAGGATGAGCGTACGTAGCTGTGTTTGCCTCAGGCGACTTGGTGCTGCGGTGAGTTGTTAGTAGTAGCATTAGTAGTAGTAGTAGTAGTAAAATACAATAGTTTTGTCAAATTGGTTAGAACTTAGAAAAACGGAAAATCTACATTTGCCGTTTGTTAAGACCCTGGATTTTTTTACGGGTATTTTTTAACTTATTGGCTCAAAACAAAAGGCTTTTCCTTGACGTCGAACCAAAAGACATCCTGAAAAAATAGCAATATCAAGAATTAGTCATATATTAGTCATATATTATTAGTCATATATTAGTCAAGAATTAGTCATATATTAAAGCAAAGTCGTCTTTCTTAAGCGATTTTGACTTATTCACTAAAATTTAAGTTTCTTCCTCTGGGATGACTCAAAAGAGACATAATGGCGCTTTCCACATTGAACGTTTATAATCAACGATGGTAAGAGGTGGGGTTTTTAACTTTTTCTCTGTTTAATCATTATCAGCTTCGGGCTGAACGGGGAACGGCCCATTTAGGCACGTATTTTGAAAATTCAAATCATTGGTATTAGTTCACGAGGCTGCCCTATTATGGCGCAATAGGCTTGACCTTAGCTTGGTGATACGGGCCTCAGAGATCAAACTTTAATATCAACACACTGCAGCGCCGACGCAGGGATCTTATTAGTCAAGAAGTGTCGTTGATCCGATTACTTAGTGCTCAAGGTCATTGAAGACTAGGGGTGAATCAATTCGAGCAATCCACCTGTTGAGTAATATCTTCATTTGGTACCAATCTAAATAATTTAAAAAAACAACAACAAAATTTACCATATTAGGCTAAAAAATAGCCAACCTTCATCTAACTCCTTCTTTCCATGATAGGCTTAGGTCTAGCAAAGAGCCCCTCGTTTCAAAGTTTATGAATATGCATAAAAAAATTGGTGTTTACCCCCTCCCCCCCCAATGAATCGGTATCCTTTCTAAATTGGCTAATATCAAAGGATGTTAGTTGTGATATGCTAACAAACTCATTTCAAGTCAAGGAGTGTGGTTTGCAAGGCCGTATTGAGGGAGAGGGGGTTATTGGGTTTGACCCCTAGTAGTTTTGTCTTATTCGTAAAATGTAATGCATATAAAAAAAAAATTTGTATGCGTTTTTAAAGTTATTTGAAACCTCTTTCTCCCTCCTGAACACTAATCCTGTATACGACCTTGGCGTTTTGTACTGCCGATATCCATATAAAAGTAAAAAAAAATAATCATCTTTCATTAGTAAGAAATATCAAACAAAATCTATAAGAAAATATACTTGTGCATGTTAATCTCATGAACCTCAAGTGTATTAATTGCACCTAATTCTTGTCAACTTTCTATTCTTGTCAACTTGTCAACTTTCTATTTGGATAAAACTTTCCATGTCCCACGCATTTTTAATTCAACTCCCGATTAGGATCAAAAATAAATTTTTCAGCTCGAAATAATTTTTTTTAAAGTATTTATTTCATTCTCCTTTGTCTTAAATCTTATAAAATAAGAATCTGCTAGTGGATTTGATCGAAACCTCCGAGTTTCAGGCCAACAAAGCGGTTGTTCCCTACCTCTACTCCTTCTTCCTCTAGAGGGTGCTGACCTTTGATGATCTTTAAAGATCTGTGTGTTATAAAAGTGAAACATTGCAAAATAGATCTTCTGCTTAAATGAAGCACAACAAAATAGTTTTCAGCTTAACAACTTTGCTCAATCCTAATTTATAAGGTTCTAAAGATATGCTAATACATTTCCTAAATTTTGAAAAAAAACATTGATATGGCAAATTTCAGGACCCTCTGGTGTTTCAATCAGAAACATCAATCATCATTAATTATGATTGAGGCGCAGAATGCTTCCGGTATTAGCCATCTACTAAACCTAAAGTTTTTTTTTTATAATTTGTTACTTATATGCTCGTACTTAAGTTTCTTCCTCTGCGTTGCCTTAAAATAGAACCTGAAATGAAATTTTAAATATTTACTAAAACCCTGAAATTTTTTTTCGAATAATTTATAACTTACTTACTTGAAACGGAAAATCCTTCCTCCCTGTTGCCTCAAAAGAGGACCTGAAAAAGAGAAATATCAAATATGATTCTTGAATTTGTTGTTGTACTTGTGTCTGACTAGTATCTTTCTCTGCTAGTAACCGTAAAAAACTGCAGTGACGCGAGAATTAATTCTATATTGTGTCTTTTTAATATGACGTCATCCTATCTTATGAATTCATCGTGTAGAGAGCATGACGTCATGTTTTTTCTGTCGTAATTTAGTTATTGATATCTTTTCTTCGTACGACGTCATCCAATTTTATTTTTATCCATCATACAGATAGTAGGCCTATTCAACTCAAAATAAATCTGCTCTCTTGCTCCGGAAGTTTCTTCCACAATGTCGATACAAAACAAAAATTGAAAACAAAAAATACAAAATAGTAGTTTTTCTCTAAAATGCAATAGGTTTATCGTATAGCCTAGAGTCTAGATTTGCTCGGAAGTCGTTCTTTACTCCATAATTATATATATAAAAAAAAAATTCAACTTAAATTAAGGAGCAGCATCAAAACTTAGGACAAACAGAAATTATTAGGTATATGAGAGGTGTCACTCCCTCCTAAATACCTCACTCTTCACGCTAAAGTGTTTTAGTGTTTTGAAAAAAAAACTTCTTATTGTTCTAATTAAACGGTCCTTGTATTTCAGGAGTCGTTCTTAAGGAATTGGGACAAAAGTCAAACTTTAGCGTAAAGAGTGAGGTATCAAGCTATCTCGATTGTGATGATTGAAGATTGTGATGATTTTAGAAGACAATAACAACACTTTTATGGATTTTTACATTAGCCAGATATGAAAGGACTTGTTTAGGTGTGTATGGTCATACTTAATGTACCGTAACTTAACCACGTTACCCAGAAAAATTACTTGCGCAGTGTAAAAGCCGCTTATTTTGCTCAGCTCAGACTTCAGATCCTCAGCTTTATTCAGCAGAGCACCTTGAGTTGCTTCTTTCTTGAAACGTACATGTTTTTGTGAAGTATATGTTTTTTTTATTTGTACGCCGCTTGCAAAATATAATGCTGTGGAGTAAAATAGACAATAAAAGAAAAATGCACTAGAAAATAATGCACTAGAAAGACTTAACTACAATTAACCCCCCTGACTACGTATTTATTTTTCCAAATGTTACCCACTGACGACGTATCCTGCGATTTACGCGAACAGTAGCTACGGGTTTATTTCTACGCATCCTGTGATTTGGATGTGTACCCAATTATTTATGTTTATGACAATGATTTCACACGATTCCAAGATTCAAGCGTTACCCGATCTACATGGGTTTTTCATGGTTGCAGCGGCAGCTGCAACCTAGTAAAGAGCAGACCAAAGTCCATAGTAATCAAACGTTGAAAAACATTTTTTCAAAAAACTGTCTAGTGAGCAAAAACTGCCATTTAACACTGAATCAGGAATTATAACTATTGTTTCGGTTAATTTTAGATGTAAACTTTTATTGCAAAAAGAAATTTATGGTGATTTCGAAAAAGAACCTGAAACCCCTTGAAAATGGCTTCAAATCGAAATAAAAAGTGCACCATTGGAATCAACATGGCCGAAAACCTTTTGTAGGATAATTACAGTCCCCCACCTTGAACAAGGAAAATGACTTTTTTGCATGGGTAGCACTGATCTGTCTCTCTTTTTTTTTCTTTTTTTTTCTAGAAGGGCTAGGGGGTGGCCAGAGCATCATAGAGGGGTGTCTAATAGCTCATTCGAAAGGGAATTAAATTTTTAAGTGCCCTTTTTAAGTGACCGAAAAGATTGGATGGCAAATAGCCCCCCCCCCTCTTAAACCCCCCCCCCCCAACAAGTCCTATAAAAATTTTGTGATAGCCATTTTGTTTAACATAGTTCAAAGGTCCAATATATATGGTTTTGATGATGACATGCTCCTCCATAGTCCCTGGGAAGGGCTGTATGTGGTATCGGGCGTATCGATATCGCGCGTATCGGTATCGTTCGTATTGGTATCGCATGTATCGTGTCGGGTTTATCGGTATCCGCTGTTGTTTTTTTTTGTCATTTTCTAAGCTTATTTTTCAAAGCATGCCCCGGTAAGGTATAATGGTTGCAGCGGCAGCTGCAACCTAGTAAAGAGCGAACCCCAGCCCATAGCAACCAAAAGTTAAAAAACGCGTTTTGAAAAAAACTGCCTGGTGAAAAAAAATCCCATCTGACACTGACTCAGGAATGTTAACTATTATTTCGGCTTGTCTTAAAAGTAAAAGTTTATTGCGAAAAGAAATTTATGGTGATTTCGAAAAAAGCCTCAAATCCCTCAAAAATGGCGTCAGATCAAAGTGAAAAGTGTACCATTGGAATCAAAATGCTCAAAACCTTGTACAGGAAAGTTACAGTCCCCCTCCCTGAACAACAAAGAAAATCACTTTTTTGCATCGGTAGCACTGATCTGTCTCCCGTTTTTTTGTTGTCTTTTTTTTCTTTTTTTTTCAACTGGTCTAGCGGGCTATTATTCAAAAGCTGTTTCTCATATCTACGTACTTTTTATCAATTCTGCCATCTGCAAGTGCCATATTGCACTAAAATGGCACTTTTTGTGCTATTTCTCATAGGGTTCCACCGTAAATAGGCTGTATCAATCAACACGGTTTGAACTGCAAGAGTAGTTTGAAGTTTCTTGAATATCATTGCAAATTTGACTATAGGACCAGAGAAAGGGACTTGGATTCAAAGATCTCGATCCCTGTGTTGATACCTGAGAATGGGGTTGAAATTACGAACGATTTCTTCGTACAGTTCATGGCATATATGCTTACTTTATTTTCAATTTCCTTAGCTAAAAACGTCTAGCGAATTAAAATCAACTTGCTGGACTGTGATGAAAAAGTTGAGACCCATGGCTAATTAATAAAAAAGCAAAGAGAGATAGTCTGAGTGACAGGCAAAGCTAACATAGACCCTTTTTCAGAATTGTATAAAAATGATGTCATTACACTTATTGATAGATAGTCTATCATCCATCCAAACTGGGGCAGAACTAAGGTTTATAGTTTTTGATAAGCTGAGTAGGGAAATAAAATGGAAAAACTATTTATATTAAAAAAAAAACAATAAAAAAGGTAGGATAGTACATAGGATGCAAAGTGGTTACAGCTTCTCTTCATAAGGGTTTAAAATTGAAGTCGTGCCAAAAACAATTATTATGTTCGGAAGAAACCTAAAAGATAGGCATCGAGTGGTATGTTCACTTGAATCATAGCTCATATTTGTGAATATTTTCAACTGAAACTAAGAAGTGACATCAAAACTTAAAACAAGCGTACATTATTCCGTATAAATAAAAAAGATCATGGCAGCGTTGTTTCTGCATTAAATTTTAATAAAAAACGAACAAAGATTAATTTTAAAAAACAAATTTTTTCGAGGGAAGTAAAGAGCGAAGTTGAAACTTAAAACGGACAAAAATTATTACTTCACAACCTTTTTAATATATATTAATATAACTAGTATAAATAAACCAACTAATTATGTTTTCCTATGCTTTTAGGATTATACAAAACTAGCGCTTTACTGAAAACACAAAAGTCAAGTATAAAAACAGGATTATTGATTTAAGAGTCAAAAATGAGTATGTAGCCTGGCAACACTAAACGAATCTATAAAGCTTTTCATAGTCTTACCCTAGTTTCGACATTAGTAACTTTCTGTATACAATTAAAATTATCTTAAAAACATAAGCGTAAAACTATATTATAATATTTTTTAATAACTGCGAAGTAATTGAACAGCATACAGAAATATTGGATTGATTTATCAAGCAGCATTTTGCTCTCACCAGCTATAATACCAATAGTGGGTAATATACAGTCTTAAATTGTAAGAAATATGCTTTAGTATCACTTGAAATGAAGATCAAATAAGACATAATATGAACTTTGGAAATCCGATTATTTCTCTCTATACAAGAGTGAATTTGTGTACAAACTAACCATGACATGTCCTTTTAAGAAACAAAACGAGAGCCAGTCATTGAACTGAGCCATTGTGCAGAAGTGACACCAAATTAAACGTATAAAAATAAAGAAAATCTTAAAATGGATTGTTGCTTTATCGTAAAAGGGATTGATCCTAAAAGGGATTGATAATATTTTGATTCTATAAAAAATGTTCTTAATTGGTTTGCTTTTACTGTACCAAAAATCCTATATTATTTAGTGTTTTCAGTAAAGCGCTAGTTTTTAAGTTTCAACTTCGCTCTTTACTTCCCTCGGAAAAAACTTTGCTTTTTTAAATTAATTATGCTTGTAGTTGTTGACTGACATTGTTGTTCAGTGTCTGGTTATATGTCTGGATATACTGGCGTGTAAAGCAGTGTGTTCTGCTTTCTGAATTATAAACATTTGATTTGTGTTATAGACTACTGGTAGGCCCTAATTAGGAAGCAAATTGAAGGCATCTGGCGTTTTTGGATAAAACGTGTCAGTCTTTGTCAATGTCTGAAAATTTTGAATAAAGTGTGTGAAACTATATTTGAAATAAATTTGTATTTTCAAATAATTACTTTATCATTTGCCAAAAGAGTTGTAGCAGTGAAATATAGTGTTAATTAAAGGAAATATGGATAAATTAGTGTTTAAATTAATGTATTAACCATTGACAAAAAAAAAACTAAACTAAATATGAAAAAATAAACACGTGGTTTTAAACTGTAACTGCTGCACGCTTAAATGGCAGGATACGCGGTCACTGGGGTAAGTGGCTTTCAAACTGCATACGTAATATTCTATGCTTAGTGTTTTAGTTAGGTCAAGCATAACCTTTCACATTTTAACAAGTCTTTTTACGCTGGGCTGATATAAAAATCCATAAAACCATCAGGGTCATCATTTAAAACCATCACAATTGAATACAAACTAATCAAAAATGATAAATGTGGAATGGAGGTGGAGA
>JAQQPU010021191.1:0-14891 GCA_029168905.1 Artemia sp. Kazakhstan ARC1039 | reverse complement strand
GTAAATTTTCTCAGGCTCGTAGCCTTTGATGAGTAATACTAAACTTAATAAAATTTATATATTTAGAATCAGCATTATAGACACATTCTTTTGATACATTTATTGATATCAAAATTTTTAAAAGTTTTTAAAAGTTTCGATTACTATTGAGCCGTATCGCTTGTTTTTTTATTGTTTTTTTTTTATTACGTATATGTTATTAGGTGTATGAGGGGGTTCTCCCCTTAGTCAATACCACGCTCTTTACGTTAAAAGTTAAAAAAAAATTTGATTCACAAACCCCTGAATCACAAAGGCCGTTTAATTAGAATAGATAGCTCTTTTGAAAGCACTAAAAAAAACTGTAGGGTAAAGAGCGAGGTATTGACTTGGGGGAGAACCCCCTCACATACGCTATAATTTCTGTTCGTTTTAAGTTCTAATGTTGCTTCTTACTTTCAGTTGAAAAAACTTGCTTTTTTTAATTTAATTTCTGATCGTTTTTTAAATAATGCTTGGACATCTGGCGCCCCCTTCATAGAGATGTCCTTTACCCCAAAGAAACATCCTCCACGGAAAGATTCTCTAGAGTAACCCCCTCCTCTAGCCCCCCCCCCTCCAGAAAAAAATCCTTCCTGAAAATGTCTGTATACTTCCCAATAACCAAGAAATAATGCTGGCAAGTCCGGCACCCCCTTCATGGCAATTTCCCTTCCCCCAGGAAAACTTCCTTCATGGACAGATCCTCCAACATAACCCCCGACCCACCCTTCCCTCCCACTACCAGAAAAAAAACCCTCCTGAAAACTTCTGTATGCTTCCCAATAACCAATACTATATGTTAACATTGGGTAAAGTTCATAACTTTTAGCCCCCCCCCCCCTGGGGACTTCGGGAGATTAAGTCATCCTAAAAGACATATTTATCATATTTTTGACCATGTTGAACAAAATGGCCATCTCAAAATTTTGATCAGGTGATTTTGGGAAAAAAATAAGCGTGGGAGGGGGCCTAGTTGCCCTCCATTTTTTTTGGTCACTGAAAAAGGGCACTAGAACTTTTAATTTTCGTTCCAATGAGCCCTCCCACGATATTCTAGGATCACTAGGTCGATACGATCACCCCTGGGGAAAACAAAAACAACAAATAAACATGCATCCGTGATCTTTCTTCTGGCAAAAAATGTAAAATTCGACATTTTTGTAGATAGGAGCTTGAAACCTCTACAGTAGGGTTCTCTGATACGCTGAATATGAGAGATTCAGCGGGATACGCTGAATATGGTGGTGTTATTTTCATTAAGGTTCTATAACTTTTAGGGGGTCTTTCCCCCTTTTTTTGAAAATCAGCCAAATTTTCTCAGGCGCGTAACTTTTGATGGGTAGCATTAAACCTGATGAAAGTTATATATTTGAAATCAGTATTGAAATCCGATTCTTTTGATGTATCTATTGGTATCAAAAACCCGTTTTCTAGAGTTTCGGTTACCATTGAGCCGGGTCGCTCCTTAATTACAGTTCGTTACCACGAACTGTTTGAAAACAGACATAGACTTGTCTTTATGCAATTTCCTTCGCCTTAGAATAGTTTATAGAAGGAATAGAGATACTCAAAAATCAGCCTGCCTGCATAGATACCACGTTTGGATTTTATAACGGCCATGTACCTGTTTCATAACAGGACAATTCTCCCCCTCGAAATTAAATCCCTTATATATTCAGACATTAAAGAATAGCGAAAGAAAAACAAAGTTTAAACTTACTGTCCAGCTGTCAAATTAACCCTCTTTCTTTTTACTGTCCTATTCAACTAAATAAAATCCACAGGTTCAAAAAAAATTCGTCACAAGAGAATCTTATCAATTAGTTTGTTATAAAAAAAACTGGAAGTAAAAAGTGACTTGGACCAATATTCACCAAAACTAAAAATAGAATTCTCATGACAATTGCTACACCGGCAATATTTGCTTTTTATGCTGATTCTAAATAAAGAAATTCTTTCAGCTTATTGTTACCCAGGCAAAACCAAAAATCAGAGAAAATTTGCCCGATTTTTGAAAAAGGGACCCCCCCCCCCTCAAAGAAAAGAGCAAGCGATCTTATTGGAAATTTCTTTTTTAGATACATCATATCAGAGAACCCTACCGTAGAGATTTTATGCTCCAATCTTCAAAATGTGGAATTTCGCCTTTTTTATCAAACAGTTCGTGGTAACGAACTGTTTGATAAGTAAGGAGTGACCCGGCTCAATAGTAACCGATTTCTAAAAACCGGAATTTTGATACCAATAGATACATCAATAGAATCAAATTTTTATGCTGATTTCAAATATATAAATTTCATTAAGTTTAGTTTTACCCATCAAAAGTTACGTGCCAGAGAAAAGTTGTCTTATTTTCGAAAAAAGGAGGAAACACCCCCAAGAATTCATAGAAATTTAATGAAAATCACACCATCGGATTCAGAAAATCAGAAAACCCTACTGAGGAAGTTTCAAGCTCCTATCTGCAAAAATGTGGAATTTTGTATTTTTTGTCAGAAGAAAGATCACGGATGCGTTTTTATTTGTTTGTTTTTTTTTTCCCCAGGGGTGATCGTATCGATCCAGTAATCCTAGAATATCGTAAGAGGGCTCATTTGAATGGAAATTAAAAGTTCTAGTGCCCTTTTTAAGTGACCAAAAAAATTGGAGGGCAACTTGGCCCCTCCCACGCTCATTTTTTTCCCAAAGTTACCCAATAGAAATTTTGAGATAGCTATTTTGTTCAGCATAGTCGAAAATCTAATAAATATGTCTTTGAAGCTGACTTAATCTCCCACAGTTCCCGGGGGAAGGGCTGGAAGTTATGAACTTTGCCCATTGTTTGCATATAGTATTTGTTAATGGGAAGTATAAACGCGTTTCAGGAGGGATTTTTTTTCTGATGGTGGGATCGGAGGAGGGGGTTACGGGGGAGGATCCTTCCATGGAGGATGTTTCCTTGGGGGAAGGGACATTTCTATGAAGAGGGCACCGGATTCCCCAGCATTATTTAAAAAAACGATCAGAAATTAAATAAAAAAACTAGTTTTTTCAACTAAAAGTAAGGAGCAACATTAAAACTTAAAAAACAGAAATTATTTCGTATATGAGGGCGTTCACCCCCTAGTCCATACCTCGCACCATTTCCCCAAACACATCCAATCAAAATTTGGATATAGCCATTTTGTTCAACGTAGTTGAAAGTTCTGCAAATTATAAGTTTGAGCAGGACACTCCCTCTACAGTCTTCAGGGGCAATGGTTATAACTTATGTCCTGGGGGCATTTATGTTTCTTATGGAAGGAATGCTCATATAAACTTCAAGAGAGGGCTGATTTTATTGGAAGTTGAAAGTTCTAGTTTACTTTTTAAGCGTCAAAAGATATTGGAGGGTAGCCAGCTTCCCCCCCCCCCCAAACCTTTTTTCCCAAATGCATCCAATAAAATTTTCTATTCTATCTATTCTAATTAACCAGCCTTTGTGAATCAGGGGTTTGTGATTTGAACAAAATTTGAACTTTAGCGTAAAGAGCAAGGTATCAAATAGGGCGTAAATTCCCTAATATAAGTAATAAAACATACGAAAATAGAGGTTTGTTACGTAAGTTAAGTCTTAAGTTACGTCAGAACAAAATTTCGAGAAAGCCATTTAGCAAAAAAAAGTAAAATTAATATGCAAATTTCATTTCAATTATTCATGTACGGTGAGCCAAAATCAAAGCTGAATTAATTCAAAGACGTTCAGAAATTAAATAAAAAAAAAACAAGTTTTTTAACTGAAAATAAGGAGCGACATTAAAACTTAAAACGAACAGAAATTATTCCGTATATGAAAGAGGCTGTCCCCTCCTCAATGCATCACTCTTTACGCTAAAGTTTGAATCTGTCACACAACTTCATTTGTTAAAACAATAAAAAACTTTAGCGTAAAAAGCGAGGTATTGAGGAGGGGACAGCCCCTTTCATATAAGGAATAATTTCTGTTCGTTTTAAGTTTTGATGTCGCTCCTTACTTTCTGATAAAAAAACTTGTTTTTTATATTTTTTTTTTTTAGAAGAAACATCGTCGATGCATGTTTATTGGTTTTGTTTTTGCCCAGGGGTGATTGTATCAAACCGAAGGTCCAAGATAATTGGGAGGAAGCTCATTCAAACGTAAAATTAAAGCTCTTTTTTGAGTGACCATACAGATTGGACCAGGGGAAAGTCTTGTTTTCTTGCTATTAATTAAAAAAAAAACTTTCCGAAAAATAAGTTTTTCAAAGAAAAGTAAAGGCCATTTTAAACTTAAGCCCAGCAGATACAAATACCTTTTAAAATTCAAACTCAAAATGACCAGAAATTACTATTAAAGAATAAATAAAACCCAAAACGAACAAAAATAAAATAAACAATCATAGCTAAAACATACAACAACTAATAACATAAATGAATAAATCGATCTTAAAGCAAGTAAAAGTCTAAAACCTACTGCATCAATGGCGCTTTGCTGAAACTCAATTTTATGACAAATATTTTTTATTGTACTTAATATTGAAAATAAACATTAAAATTATTGTAACATTTTGAACTGATGAGCTCTTTTTAAAGTTGTTAAAGACGAATATAGTTTCATTACAAACAAGTGTTTGGATACTGCCTCCTTTCCTAACTATGTAAATAAAAACTAAAAGCCTACAGCGTCATTGGCGCTTAACTGAAAATGAATTATATTACAAATATTTTCTTTTCCAGTTCTTGCGGTATTGAAAATAAAAATACAATTACATTGAAATAAATTCTTGAACTGATGGATCTTTCAACAATTAATATCATTATACATCATATATTCAATTTGATGTTGCTTACTTTCCAAGACTGTTCAAGACACATATAGTTTTCAGTAAAGCGCCAATGATGCAGTAGGCTTTAGACTTTTACAGTGAGAGAAGGAGGTCATACCCAAACTCTTGTTTGCAGTGATTTTTTTGTTTCAAGCTTGATTTGCATATTAAATTTCAGTTTCACTCGTTTTGAGATTTATATATTAATTTATATTAATATCTATTGTATGTTTGTTTGCATTGATTGTTTATTTAATTTCTGTTCGTTTTAAGTTTCATTTATACTCCAATTGGAAGATATTTTTTTTCATTTTAAGCTTGATATTCATATTCAATCTAAGCATTACTCGCTTTAAGATCTATTTATTCATTTATATTATTGCTTGTTGTATATTTTTGCTATGATTGTATATTTTATTTCTGTTCGTTTTGGGTTTCATTTATTCTTTAACAGTAATTTCTGGTCGTTTTGATTTTGAATTTTAAAAGGTATTTGTATCTGCTGAGCTTAAGTTTAAAATGGCCTTTACTTTTCTTTGAAAAACCTATTTTTCGGAAAGTTTTTTTTTAAATTCAAGTTTTTAAAAATTCCTTTTTTCAAAATCAAACTATTAAAAAAAATGAAACATTCATCAAAGTATCAAAACTAGTATCAAAGTAACAATATCAAAGCGAAAAAATGGGTTTGTGCAAACCTCGGAGTTTTTATTATCTGATGTTTGAAGTATTCTTAACAAAATTGCTATCTCAAAATTTTTATCGAATGGGTTTGGGGAAAAAGGACGTGTGGAGACTAATTAAGCTTCGGTCTCTTTTGACTCTTCAAAAGTAAACTAGAATTTTCTATTTTGAATCAAATGAGCCCTCACTGAAGTTTGTACGAGTATCCTTTCTATAAGAAGCATATATATCCCCAGAGTATAACTTACAACGCCTGTCCCTGGGCCCTGGGGGTTGTGTTGACCCTGGAGTTTTAACATCTGATGGTTGAACTATTTTTAACAAAATAGTCACCTCAAATTTTTATCGTATGGGTTTATCCATCCGATACACCCAAAGACGTGGAGGGGGGAGGGGCTAGTTGCCCTCCGATCTTTTTTCACTCTGAGGAAATGAACTACAGCTTTTAATTTCCATTCAAATGAACCCCCTCTGAAGTTTATACGAGCATCGCTTTCTTACAATGCCTGCCCCCAGGCCCTGGGGGATGTGTCGACACCGGAGGTTTGGTTATCTGACCTTTAAACTATTTTGAAAAAATAGCTCTCTCAAAGTTCTTCTTAGATGGGTTTGAAGAAAATAGGGCATGCAGAGGGGGGCTAGTTGCCCTCCAATCTCTTTTTAACTCTTAAAAAGTGAACGAGAACTTTCAATTTCCAATCATATAAGCCCTCCGAAGTTTATACGAGCTTACCTTCCATAAGAATCATATATACCCCCAGAGCAATACTTACAACGTTTTTCCCGGGCCCTAGAGGGGGGAGGGTGTCGACACAGGAGTTTTTCTTATCTGACCTTTGAACTATTTTTAACGGAATGGCCATGCGTAAAGGAGTTTTGTTATATGATGTTTGAACTATTTTTAACAAAATGGCTACCTCTTTTTTTTTATCAGATGTATTTGAAAAAAAGTGCTGGGGGGAAGGCAGTTTCCCTCCGATCACTTTTGACTCTTAAAAAGGGCACTAGATCTCTCAATTTCCAATCGAATGAGCCCCCTTTGAAGTATATACGACGACCCCTTCTATATCAAGTGCCTCTGGGAAAAAAATAAATAAATAGAGTGTCGGGGGAGGCTAGCTGCCCTGCAATCATTTTTGACTCTTAAAAAGTGAATTACAACTTTCAATTTCCCATCAAATGAGCCCTCTAGGAAGTTTATACGAGCATCCCTTCCATAACAACCATATATACCCCCAGGGCATAACTTACAATGCCTGCTCCCCGGGACCAGGGGGGATGTGTCGACACCAGATTTTTTGTTATCTGACCTTTGAACAGTTTTGAAAAATGGCTTTCTCACAGTTCTTATCGGATGAGTTTGACGAAAATAGGGCACGGAGAGGGGGGCTAGTTGCCCTCCGATCTCTTTTGACTCTTAAAAAGTGAACGAGAAATTTCAATTTCCAATCATATGAACCCTCCGAAGTTTATACGAGCATAAAAAAGTAAGTAAGTAAGTATGACGGCACTAGACCCTTAAGGTCCAAACTGGCGGTGCTGATCTCCGTTTCGTGGCCCTCAGCCAAAAAGTGCAATGGGGGGCTGGGGGCCAGCCATCCTGTGCTTTCGCACACCCTTCCTACTTACCTTCCCCAGATTTCTCCAGGTACCCATTTAGAGCTGGGTCGACTTTGGCTAAGCTTACAGAGTAACACTACTGTCCTGCGTCCCAAACCCAAATAACTGGCTACGCCAGGCATCAAACCCGCGCCCCTTGGGACAAAGAATTCTCTACCCAGCGCACGTCCACTTAGCCTTATACGAGCATACCTTCCATAAGAATCATATGTGCCCCCAGAGCAATACTTACAATGTTTTTTCCAGGCCCTGGGGGGGGGGTGTCGACACAGGAGTTTTTCTTATTTGACCTTTGAACTATTTTTAACGAAATGACCATACGTAAAGGAGTTTTTGTTATATGATCTTTGAACTATTTTTAAAAAAATGGCTACCTCAAATTTTTTATCAGATATATTTGGGGAAAAGGACTTGGGGGGGCAGTTGCCCTCCGATCACTTTTGACTCTTAAAAAAGGCACTAGAACTCTCGATTTCCAATCGAATGAGCCCCCTTTGAAGTTTATACGACGACCCCTTCTATATGAAGTGCCTCTGGGAAAAAAATAAAAGGAATGTGGGGGGAGGCTAGCTGCCCTCCAATCACTTTTGACTCTTAAAAAGTGAATTAACACCTTACAATTTCCAATCAAATGAGCCCTCTAGGAAGTTTATACGAGCATCCCTTCCATAACGACCATATATGCCCCCAGGGCATAGCTTACAACACCTACCCCGGGGCCCTGGGGGGCTGTGTCGACACCGGAGTTTTTGTTATCAGGACTTTGAACTATTTTTAACAAAATGTCTATCTAAAAATTTTTATCTGATGGATTTAGGGCGTGGAGGAGGGGTGCTAGTTGCACTCCGATCTCTTTTGACTCTTAAAAAGTGAACAAGAACTTTCAATTTCCAATCAAATGAGCCATCTCCGAATTTTATACGACCATCCCTTCCATAAGAACTATATATTCCCTTAGAGCATTACTCATAACGCCTGCCTCCGAGCCCTTGCGGGTTCTGTCGACAAAGGGATTTTTCTTATCTGACTTTTGAACTATATTTAATGAAATGGCTATTATAACAATTTTATCGGATGGGCTTGGGGAAAAAGGATGTGTGTGTGTGTGTGTGTGGGGGGGGCTAGTTGCCCTCGAATATCTTTTGACTCTTAAAAACTGAACTTGAACTTTCAATTTCCAATCAAATGAGCCTCCTCTGAAGTTTATACGATTATCCCTTTCATAAGAACCATAAACACCCCCAGGACAACACTTACAATGCCTATCCCTTTGTTATCTAATTTTTGAACAATTTTCAAAAAACTGGCTATCTAAAAACTTGTAGCGAATGGGTTGGGGGAAAAAAGAGCGTGGGTGGGGGCTAGTTGCCTGTAACTCTTTTGACTCTTAAAAAGTGAACTAGAACTTTCAATTTCCAATCAAATGAGCCCTCTATGAAGTTTATAAGAGCATCCCTTTCATAAGAACCGTGCAGGCCCTTAGGGCATAACTTAGAACGCCTTCCCCTGGGCCCTGGGGGGTTGTATTGACACCAGATTTTTTCTGATCCGACCTTTGAACTATTTTTAACAAAATATCCATCTCAAAATTTTCATCGGATGGGTTTGGAAAAAGAAGGCGTGGGGGGGGGGGAGCTATCTGCCCTCGGATCTCTTTTGAATATTAAAAATTGACCTTGATATTTCAATTTCCAATCAAATGAGCCCTCTCTGAAGTTTATGCGAGCATCCCTTCCATACAATCCATATATGCCCAGGGCATAACTTACAACGCCTGCCCCCGGGCCCTGGAGGGGTTGTGACGACACCTGAGTTTTTGTTATCTGACTTTTGAGCAATTTTTAACTTAATGGCTATCTCAAAATTTTTATTGGATGCATTTGGGTAAAAGGGGGCTTGAGGGGGGGCTAGTTGCCATTCAATCTCTTTTGACTCTAAAAAACTGAACTAGAACTTTCAATTTCTAATCAAATGAGCCATCTCTGAAGTTTTTACGAGCATCCCTTCAATAAGAACCATATGTTCCCCCAGGGCATAACTTACAACACCTGCCCTCAGGTCTTGGGGGGCTGTGTCAACCCCGGAGTTTTCGTTTTATGGTCTTTGAACTATTAAAAAAAAACTATCTCAAAGTTCTTATCGGATGGGTTTGAGTAAAAAAGGGCGTGGAGGGGGGGGGGCTAGGTGCCCTCCGATCTCTTTTGACTCTTATATGCCCCCAGGTCATAACTTACAACAACTGCCCCCGGGCCCTGGGGGGTTGTTTCGACACCGGAATTTTGTTATATGATCTTTGAACTATTTTTAACAAAATAGCTATCTTAAAATTGTATTGGATGCATTTTGGAAAAAGAGGTTGGGGGGGGGATGGGGACTGTCTACCCTTCAATATCTTTTGACGCTTAAAAAGAAAACTAGAACTTTCAATTTCAAATCAAATGAGCCCTCTCTGTAGTTTATATGAGCATTTCTTCCGTAAGAACCATAAATACCCCCAGGGCATAACTTATTTACCTTGCACCTGGAGACTGTAGAAGGAGTGTCCTGCTCAAACATATAATTTCCAAAACTTTCAACTACGTTGAACAAAATGGCTATATCAAAATTTTGATTGGATGTGTTTGGGGAAATGGTGGGCGTGGAAGGGGTGTCAGTTGCCTTAAAATAACTTTCGACTATTAAAAAAGGAACTAGCCATTTAAATTTGCAATCAAATTAGCCCTTTCTGAAATTTCTATGACAATGTTGTCTATACAAAACCTTGGGCCCTGCCCCCGAGACCTGGGGGGATGTGTCGACACCGGATTTTTCGTTATCTGACCTTTGAACTATTTTGAAAAAATGGCTCTCTCAAAGTTCTTATCGGATGGGTTTGAGGAAAATAGGGCGTTGAGAGGGGGGCTAGTTGCCCTCCGATCTCTTTTGACTCTTAAAAAGTGAACGAGAACTTTCAATTTCCAATCATATGAGCCCTCTGAAGTTTATACGAGCACACCTTCCATAAGAGCCATATATGCCCCCAGAGCAATACTTACTACATCTTCTCCAGGCCCTGGGAGGAGAGGGGGGGGGGTGCTGTGTCCACAGAGGAGTTTTTCTTATCTGACCTTAGAACTATTTTTAACGAAACGGCCATACGTAAGGAGTTTTTGTTATATGATAATTGAACTGTTTTAAACAAAATGGCTACCTCAAATTTTTATCTGAGAAGCCAATTGATTTAAAAGTATGAATAGATGTATTTTAGGCTCTCCAGTTGTATAAGAAGTAATGCCACACGGTGGCAGTACTGGATTCGACCAAGTTGATTCGCTTCATTTGTAATGAGTTTAGGCTACGTTTGGCTATCTGTAATTCCGTATCAGCTATAATGAGGGGGGAGAGTGAGTAATTGTTTAGGTGGGGGTAGGGTAGACTCCTAAAAAATTACATTTTAATGGACAAACTGCTTACTCTTCATGAGGCTTCAGATAAATGTTGAAAGAGGTAGAGAGAGTAGGAATTAGTTAAATTTTATCTATATACAGCTACAATGTTACATTCCCATTTCTACCCGTACAGAGGTGGAAAAGGCAAGGCAGGTTTCCATCCCCACCAGGAAATTTCTTCGGGATGGTAAATACTGCAAGGAACTTAGTTTTCAGCAATTTTAAATGGTGTTATTTTCTTTTTCTATTTATATGAAGTATTTCAATGTATTTAAATAAACGTATGTAATGAATTTATCGATAAGAAAATCCTATTGTAGAGGTTGTGATGGCTTCACTTATCTAGAAGATCAAAAGTCTCACAGAATTTCTATTCATACAAACAATAATACTCCTATTTTTAAACCGAAATTCTTTTTGTAGTAATATTAACAAGGACTTTTTACCAAAATTACTATTCTTCGCCAATTTTATAAGTATATTCAAATTTTATCCAATATTCAAATTACAAATTTAAATGCAGGACGGTACTAATCAATGTACAATTATTGATTTACACATTTTAAAAGCAATTAACCAGGGATTTAAGGAACAGGTACCTCAACACCTCGCTCTTCACGCTAACATTTAAATTTTGTCCGAATTCTTTAAAAAACAACTCCTAAACACAAGGGTCATTTAATTAGAACAATAAGTAATTTTTTTTTTCAAGTGCCGAAAAATTGTAGCGTGAAGAGCAAGGTATTGAGGAGGAGGGCAACCCCCCTTATATACGTAATAATTTTTGTTCGTTTTAAGTTTTAATGTTGCTCCTTACTTTTGAGTTGAAAAAACTTCTTTTTTTGTTTGATGAAGCTTAGAGACCAAAATTTTCCTAAAGGCAATGAAAAAAGTATGCCATTTAAAGTAAAAGTAGATAAAAATGGAAAACCAATTGATTTAGAAAAAATACTCAAAATAAGAGCCTACTCAGAGAAACTAAAATATAAACCCCCAGCATTCAGTTCTGTTGAGCAATGCTGAAGCATTGGACGGATATTTTTTAACAATTTCGACTTGCTTTCTCTTTACCAGTTCAATTCTACGTGTGGAGATGTTCAGGGTAATTGTCGGGGATAAATTTTGCTAGGATTGAATAGTCCAGAGGATATTTTTATGGGGAGGGGGATTTTTCCGTGGAGGTGGAGCCAGGTATCCTGGCGTTATTTAAGAAACGATCAAAAATTTAAAAAAAATAAGTTTTTTCAACTGAAAGTAAGGAGCAACATTAAAAATTAAAATGAACTGAAATTATTACGTATATGAGGGGGGCTGCCCCCTCCTCAACACCTCCCTCTTTACCCTAAAGTTTAAATTTTGTCCAAATTCTTTAAGAACGACTCCAGTAGAGTAAGGGGTTATATTTTGGGTAGATTATGTTCCATCCCGTGTTATTTGTCCCACTTTACGTTCCATGACACCTTTCCATGGCAGATTACCAGACTAGTTATTGATATTGTTGTCAATTGAATATGGAATTACACAAAAACTACCAGACAAGTTTCCGGGCCAACCAGACATGTTTCTGGGCCAAGCAGACAAGTTTCTGGGTCAACTATAAGTTTCTGGCCTTTACGTTCCATGGCACCTTTCCAGAGCATGTACCTATGGATTTGGGGCCTTTAAGTTCCTTCCTGTGCTATAGAAAACCGGTGCGTCTTGTTTAGCTGCCAATATATATCAATTATTTTTTTTATATATTCAGGTTTCAGATTAGAATTTTCTACAGTTTGAATAGTTCATTCATTCTACCCGTATCAATAATTTTACAATCATTTACATAGATATGGAATATTCTAAGCGACTTCTGGTGAGTAAAATTTTCTAATTATTATAATAAAAAGAAATCTTTTTTTTTTGTCTCGTCATTAAGTTAAGGAAGAATTTCTTTACTTAAGCTTTTTTTTTCACCTTGCTGTTAGCTCTTTGAAAAAGCTTCCTTCTTTTAAATATTAAACAGTCCATGTATTTCAATTTTAGTAAATATTCAAAAAAGAGGGGTAGAATAGATATCTCTTTTGAAAATGCTAAAAAAAAACTTAAGCGTATAGGGTGAGATATAGGCTAGAGGACGAATCATTTATATACTCAATAATTTTTAGTTTAGGCTATGTCCAGGAGACTTTTTCTTCCTTTTTCTGTGATTTTAAGTATTTCGTAATTTAGGTATATAAGTTTTAAAAAGCTTTGCATAAAAAAAAATTAAAAAAAAAATCGTTTTACTAGTAAATTCAAATTTCAGGGAGACTTAGCCCCCCTCCCCTCCAACAATACAAAATCTTAAAATATAATGAATATATTCGATAGAAAACGCAAAGTATGCTATTTTTTTCCATTTAAATAAAATCTCTCCTCCCCTCTCCTTTGATTACGATTGTAAATGTCTTGAAACAGTTCTTTTCATTCAAAAAAAAATGTCATTTACCCATCGTGTTTTTAAAGTGAGCTTTCTTTATCAGCTTAAATAGAACCACATTTACATTTACTGTGGGTAAAATGTCATTTACCCATCGCGTTTTTAAAATGAGCTTTCTTTATCAGCTTAAATAGAATAGGGGGGGGGATGTTTTTGAAATCCCCCCTCCCTCCAAACTCAAAATTTTCCAAAATTTTACTTTAAAAGCTTTTCTTTTTAAATATTTCATTACTAAATTTTTCTTCTTTTTAAGAATGTTGAGGTGGATTCATGCAATTACCCTCCCTCCGGAGACCAAGATGGGATGATATCACATCGATGCAAGCTGCAAGACCATCAGTCATCAGATATGCTAGTTCCAATACAAGTTCGATGGACCAGCCAGGAGCCTCTCAAGCCAGTGTCAGCTCTACACAAAGCTCTATGCAGCCTGGCAGAAAATTCAAGAGAGAATGGATAGATTCTCATAATGCATCAATCTCATCCAATCAAGATCGGGAGGACACTCCTCTTCATGCTTTGCCAGGGACTTCAGATGTACAAGTGCAGTCAGAATTTGTAAATGTATATATTTTTTTTTCTTTCCGTATTTTCAAAAATAAGGCAAATTTTCTCAAGTGCGTAACTCTCGATGAGTAAAACTTAAATTTGTTTCTAAACTATTCTATAATAATCCTATTTCATTACCATTAACCAAATTAGTAGTATATAAAAGAGTGGTTATAACGCAGAACTAGCAAATAGCTTATCATACTTTTCTATAGATTTATAAAACCTTACCTATAATTTCTCTTTTAAGCAAGATGTTTTCTAATGCAAAAATCCAATTATTTCTTTAAACAAACTCTATATAAACAAATCACTATTTCACACTTGATGGTTGAACAAACGTTCTTAAACTAAGATATGTTTTTGCACTTAGCTTTGTGCATATTTAATCATTTATCAAATAAGCCATCAGGAAGGTTGAATATTAATCCAACAGGTATAATTTGAATGTTAATCGCTCGCTACAAAATGGGGTTTTAAATAACCGGATGTTCTTTATCTTAGATGAAGAGAGATATTAACACAGGAAAAATCGCATAAATTATTTAAACAGCGCATTTCTATCTGACGCTGTTTCCGCAGCACGTTATAGGCTAATGGTATATAGGCTAAGGGGTTAGAAACGCAATTTCAACCTGTAAGAATATTTCAGCGTGTGTGTGTGTTTGTGTGTGTGTGTGTGTGTGTGTGTGTGTGTGTGCGTGTGTGTGTGTGCATGCATGTGCGCGTGTGTATGTGTGTTATTAACAAAATTTGTAATTTATTATGCATTGTTTTGTAAATAATGCTATAAGCAAAAATTTGTAACTTATTATGCATTTGTTTGATGAATTCGAATCCAATTAAAAAAAAAATAATTGTTTGATAAAAAAAGAAAAAAAAAGAAAAGTGTGTTATAATTGTGATAAAACTTTCGTCAAAGAAAAAAAAACTTAATCCATTCATTTTCTAGTTTCAGGGGGAAGCTGTGAAAACTTCTGCCTTCCCTGGCCCGGGATTTCAAAGTATCATGGGTAATTGTCCCCTCTCGCCGGATGATGATGTTAGTGAAGGTACGTTATTTGATATCCCCCTGGATTTTCAATTTACAGCTGAAGAAATGGACAGTCTTATGCAAATTGTTGGGCCTAATTCTTCCGGGGACATTTTTGATGACAACTTTACTATTAGTGAATTGGATCTTATGCAAATAGGTACAGGACATGAAAATAGTGTCACGTCCCCGGAACTACGTGAATTTTATTTGTTAGAATCTGCTCTAGGTCACTTGCAAACATACAGGGTAGATTTTAACCCTCCCGAGGAAAACGCGGTTGACGGGAGCATTATTTTAAC